>CAEGAE010045243.1:0-78141 GCA_903067095.1 Girardinus metallicus
CTGTAACTCTGTTGGGGAATGTTCAAATCACTATGGTGAGTCCGGTAAGAACCCCAGAAGAACACAGAGTCGCACTCCGGTGGTTTTCAGTCGTACTTGCTTTTTATTCGTGACTGTGTGGTTCTAAAAAACAGATAAATAATACAGCATTAGTGTATGAATAATTGCTAAATAAAATGACTGAAAACAATAGCACACTCACTGAATAACTACAATACGCGACACGAAACCCACGTTGTGTAGCTCTTATTGAAATGTGTACGAGAACGAGCATGCTATCAATTAAGGTAAAAGAAACTGGAATATTCGACTAAATAAACAATATCTTAAAACTCTAACATTACTCACTTGAATTTCCACGCACACAAGTCAGAGGAGGTGATAATAAACTGCTAACAGTCAGTTAAACTCTACTAAATACGAACATTGAAACTACAGCTCCTTTTTTCCTTCTCTCCCTGTCTTCTTCTGCACGCTGCTCACCGGTGCCCCAGACTCCGCCCCTTAAAGGGCCTCAGCACAAGTTTTTTAGGCAGCCTTTTTAACAGTGTGTACATATTCTACTTTTCATTTTCTTCTGAAGCTTGAACTTGGATCTGGAAATAACATAACATAACAGGAAGCCCATTTCCACTTCCAAGTTGGAAAACCAGTGGAATTTACCAATGATATTCTCAACTATTATTCACAATTTTAGAAATGCATACATTTTACACTTCCAAACCCAACGTGTTTAAAAAAGCAGTGGTGTCAGTGAAATAGTTAATGCCTTGCAAAAGTATTCACACCCCTTGAGTTTTTTTTCATTTAATTGCCTTTTGCATGCAGTTCTTTAGCAGATGCGCTGCCTATAGCTTGTCGGCTGTACTTTTACAAAACAGCTATACTAGTAGTGACTTTCTGTTTTTCAGATCTGCACATCTTTTTCAGTACTATATTTCTAAACAGAGAAATTTGTCTTATTTAGTGGAAGAGATGGAAAGATAGCAGCCTTCCTTCAACTGACAGCTAAATCAGGAGAGTTTTTGTGAAATTTTAAACTGAAAATTTCACACTTTGATTTCTAAGTAAAAGCGAAACACGACTAAACTCCATCCTCATACAGTGTTATCAGATATATGTTTCTATATTTTGTTTTTATAACACTTAAAACTGTTTCAATGTCATTTGTTAAACGTCTATGAAATGATAAGACTTAGAAATCTAGTGTTTGTTATAAAAGGTTTGAGAATCCCTCATGAGAATCACAGGAGTGATTTTAGGCTATGAGCAGAAATATGGTGTACTGAATGCAAAGCTGTTTAAGTTTGTCAATATTGTCAATTTTATGTCATAATGAAAAACAAATCTAGAATGTCTTAAAATGCTTGTGCCTAAATGAAGTCCATGTACAGGATGTTTTTATAGGTTATCAGTTCCACTTGGGCGTATATAATGAAGTTAATACTTGAACTTAAGCCTAAGCTTATAGCATCACTGAATATAGTAATAATGCTTTGTATATATCCCTCAACAAAATGCTTCTTTAGTTGTAATACCCACACCAGGCTGTTTAACATCTCTAATTTGTCACTTCCAGAAAACGGCTGGAAAAGCAGACTGAATTGCCTTCTCTGGGCTAAGCTCCTTATGTTCACTTGAACATATTGGGGGGATTTGTGTGAGTGAACTCAGAGGGTCCAGGTAAAGTAGTCCCACTCCACTGGCTGTGTAAACAAAGCATATGAGGGAGCCGGTGCTTTGTAGCCTCTCTCAGCAAGAATCTGTGGGTCTAACTTTGTACTTTAAGACACTGAGACAGCACATTACCATCCATCTCCCACAGCAGCCTGATTTAGGAGTCTCCTCCAAGAGAAATCCCAGGCTCTGCACCCAGTGCCCCCGTTCAAAGCGGGAGCATAGCTTTTCCTGCAGTGTCAGTGCATGGTGGCAGAATGTTAGCTGGTAAGTGTGTCACCCTGGCTGGGGCTGGGGCAGAGTGGCACAACAGGAGTGGGTCTATTCTTCTCCTCCATCTTTCTCTTTGCTTCCCCCACCCTGCTCTCTCGGCTTCACCCCCACCACCACAACAGCGCACATGAAACCAGGGCATGCCCCCAGTGAACAGCAGAACACACAGCTGCCACCAGCAGGCCTGGAAGGGCTTGACTTGAAAAAAGAAATTTGGAGAAATAGCTCTAACCCAAAAACAGCCGCTGCGAATGCCCCTATTTTCCTATTTGAGATGAAGCGATGATAACTGCAGCAAGGGGGGGAACTGGTTGTGGAGCCTGCCAAAAGAAAGACAGATCCTTCCCTCAGGTCAGGAACTATGGGGAATGGGCAGGATACTGAATCATAGGGCTACTCAAGGTTCCATTGTTATTTTTCCAACATACATTGTCTTGCCGATGGTGTGTGTTCATGCATGCAAGTTGCCTACACTTGCAGAAACTCACACAAGCATGTATTTATGGAACAAAATTTAATGCAACAGAAGCGGCAGACAAGTAAAATAATCCAAAACTGAAATACTCATCTAATTTTGACCCAATTTGTTCTACTTTTAACATTACATTAAGGTAATAGCATAGAAAAAAGGAATGGGGAATGTTTTCCTCTGAAAAGGAAAGAATTTTCTAAAATGCTCATGCATCTTTTGCAAGACCCTTTAATTCTTTTTAGGGATCATTATTTACAGCTGTAAAGCTTGCATATAATGTTTGATTTTTTTGTTTTAGTACAGAAGAGTATAGCTCTAATGCCTGAAAGCAAGGGAAATACTGTAAACCAGAAATCCCAAAATTTTAAGAGAAAACAAACTTTTTAGAAAATAGGTCGATTCCACACGAGTCTTAACAAAATTCTATTCACTAAGAAGACAAAATATATGAGTAAATGTTTCGTTTAGATTACCCATACAGTAACTTTGAAAAGTAACTACACCCCTTTTTCACATTTGTCTGGTGACAACCAACATCACATTTTTAAATTCCAAGAAAAAATGTGTTGTCTTTTTAAACTCCATTTACAGAATCTTAACTCTTACCAGATGCCCTGGCAATGTTAGATACAAGTCAAGAACATTATGCTACCACCATCATGTTGTGATGTAGATTTCAGAGTATTTTGAACATGACTCATGGCTGTCCAGTAAATAGATTCTGAGCTGTGAATCGCTACGGCCCATTCAGAGTTCCTCTGGATCTCTTAGAGTAGGTGGCCAGCCATAGTCTTTCAGTTATGTGAATATTGACTGAATGGCAATCTGTGAGATCTTCAAACATTGCAGTGCTGCCTTCCAACCTAATCTGCTTTGGACTTCTACACAACTTTCTTTACACATTAGCAATGAATACATATAGCATACTGAGTGGATTCTTTGATTTGTAAAACAGGTGCATGCAGAACATGAATTTACAGCCAAAATAAAAGAGATGAAAACATGGTCTTCCCTAATAAACACACTACAGGCACAGAGATTGATGAGGAGATAATCCGGGGAACATGTGTCTTGCTGGAAGTTTAACTTCAAACGTTTAAACAGACATACTCCATCAGGATTTGAAGTTGACAAAATGGTGAGGTCCTGAGTGAATCGATACCTTGGGTGAAGAGTGGCGGCGGTCTGCCATGTAGACTGGCACCAGTAATGCGTCTTCTTCTGGACACCAAGGTTGAACGGCGGGTCCCTTCCAAAGCAGAGCAACTAAATGTGATGGTTTGGGTTATGTGTTTTATTTGTGTGTAAAGCACAGTTCTCCACTCTTCACAATCAATATTTCGAACGAAACAACACATTTGGTTCTTTAGGTGTGAGATTGCCTATTTTATCAGTGACAAACACCCAAATGTAATTTATTCAGACTCTGAAGCCCAAGGTTCCTGGAGGTCTCATTTGTATTTGTTCTCAATGACCTCGGAACAGTCTTGGGAACTCTCCTTAAAGTCTGAGACAAATAAATCTGGTGTGTTTGCAAATTGAGATAAGAAAACAGAGAGCGATAGCACAAGCAGCGGTGTGAGATCTCTAAGTCATGTTAAAGCAGCGGGGGTAGGCCACTGTCATGGCAGCATGTCTGAGAGGGCTTCAGCCTTTGGCTCTTTTTGCATTTTAACATGCCATAAATCACTCTACGAGTTCAGCACTGCATTTCGTGAATGATATATTTTATTTACACTATAGAGGAAAACACACATGGTCCTTATTAATCATCTCCCACCTTTAATAATGAGTCAACTTCCACTCATTCATCACCACTTCCAAAGCCATGCCTGCAGAGAAACACACATAGGAGAGAGGAAAAAACAAACATGGCTGGCTAACAAGGTGGCTGTGGTAGAAAGTAAATGTGAACGGGATTCGAAATGCAATTGTCACGTCCTTATTGCATTTGAAGCCAGTACTGTAATGTGGTAGAGCACGGAGATCCTAGCATTGGGGATTTTAACTGTTTAGTATGACACTGTGAAAAAAAAATATATATCTTGCTGACATGAGAACTTTTCTGCTCCCTGACATGTTTATGCAAGCTTGCTTCAACACCATTACTCACTTGCAGTTATGTCTCTTAGAAGTCTCTTCTAATGATCGAAGCAGAAGCATAACCACAGTCCTATGGAATGGGTGTCATAGAAATCTGCCATATTCGCCAGTGTGGCTGCATTACTGTCAAAGCTCATCAAATTGAGACATTCAAAATCACAACCTTTCTCCACCCCCTCATCCACTTGAAAAGATGTGCACTAAACGATTGCCGATTTCCCATGTTCGCGCTGTGAATAGACTTAGCCCTGCTTGTAAGAAGTCAAATTTGATACAAATATTGTAGAAAGCTCTCTTCGCGTTCGTAATGATTTAGAATACAATCCATTTTAACAGGAGTCTCAGAAAGTTAAGCTTTGCCATGTTAAGAGTTTTTGGAAGTATTCCAAGTCGGACGAGAGACTGGAAGAAAGCTGCTGTAAAACCATCAGCCCTGCTGTGGGAAACATAATACGACAATAAGATAGTAAGTGACAGCAGACAACTGTAACTAAATTCTTATATGAAAGGACATAAAGGGCTTGGTTTCAAAGGAGCTGAAGGAAAGTCAGTGGCAACACAAAGTGACTGTAGATACATGAGGATGGATTATCCTTGACATTAGACAACTTATTGAAATGGATACCCAACATCCACAAGCTGGAAAACAAAGGGGAAGCAACCATTCACAGTAGTTAAAAAAAGACCTACACTACTCATACCTCAAACTTTTTCAGAATTTGTCACATTAAAATCACGGTTGTCCAAATAATTCATGGTTTTCCAAGTCTTTTAGAAGTACAATCCAAATCTAAAAAGATTAGCATACATTTGTATTCAGTCCTCCTTTGTCAATGCTTTCTAGAACCACTTTTCACTCCAATTGCCTCTGATGGTCCCCTGTGTTTCTTGCTCATTTGTCTTTACAAAATACTTCAATTGCAGTCAAATTGCATGTACAGTGTATGTAAACATTAGATTTTAATCTTGACGTACTTTCAGTTGGATTTGAACTTGGACATGTGAATATACTTTGATCTACACCAGTCCAATGCAGCTTTGGCTGTATTTTAAAGGTCCTGCTTATGCAAAATGAATCTCCACCTCATCTCAGATCTTCACCTTGTATTAAACTCCATCCACCTTTCCATTGACACAGATCAGTTTCTCTGTCCCACTGCAGAAAAATATTTCCACAGCATGATGCTACCACCGCCATATTCCACTGAACATTACGGAACAATGAATACGTTGTGTGTATTCAAGAGGGGATGTGCAATGAATTTTTATGTCCACAAAGTGTTTTTTAATGCTTAAAAGCTAAGTTTTTATCTCATCTGCCTAATGCAACTTTCCCCAATGTCTGCTGTGTTGCCTACATGTTTGCCACATATTTATGGCAAAGTGTGAATGGTACTTCTAATGGCTTTCCTCCAGATTTTGCTTTCTTCTTGCCAGTGTTGCACAAAAGTCTAACTTGTGAAGTGCATTACTAACAGCAATCCTGTTGAAAGATTCTTTAAACCAACTTCTGGATCTTATCATCTCCTTTCAGCCTGGATGGTCGTGTCATGGGGAAGCTTGTTCCTATGCCATAGTACTGGGGGTCAAATGTTGTTCATTAACCTTTAACCATATTCGAGGCTTTTGTTGTTGCTGTGTTCTTTGGTTTTCAGGGTGTTGCTTGTTAACCAATATTTTCTAGCTACCAGATGTATTTGTGCTGGACTTTGACATTGTCAATGGTTGCATTCACTAATTAGATGCCTTCAGAAGTTAATTGGTTTAATCCACATCTATTCCAGCATGTCTGATTACAGGTGTAGAGAACATATTTTTCAAAAGATGCATTACGTTTGCTCCAGCTCCAGCTATGAAGCAGAATGTACCTATCTATATATAAAAAAGAAAACATACATTGATATTTCTGGTTGAAATATGACACAATTTGAAGAAGCTCAATAGGTGTGTATACTTCTGCATGAAATTGTGAGAATCACTGACATAAACTAATCAGCAGAATGATTATCACTCAGTTTTTCCCTTCCTAACCTTTTGTGTTTGTTTTCAGACACAATTCATCCAAGATCTGTTCTTTTCATTTGTTTTACATTGATTTGCAGGTCTCAGATAAACACTGGAGAGAAATTCTTTCATTTTTTATTTGTTCTTGGTTCTTCTGTGCACACAGATTGAAAATACAGCTCAATAAATGTGTTGACAGTTACTCTAAAATTGTGTAAATAAAAGTAAGAAACACAGAGAAAGAAAAGGTTGGCTTTACTTTGTTTTATAGTCTCTCTTTCTGTAATGGTTTACATCTTTCTAACACTCAGCCTATGTTTGTGCTTAATGATCCAGGAAAAAAGGGCATTAAAAATAGCAATATAATTTTTCTTAGAGAGAACTATAGCTATCATAAAATGAGTGGTAAAATAATAGGAATATGATTTACTTGGTCTTGCTAAAGTGTTTGAATGGGTTTAACTACTACATTTAGTAATGAGCCAGCACCTCCCCTCCCTATTAAAGGTGGTGGCCTCTTTTATGGTCTAACTTTAGTGATTCGTCACAGCTTGACACTGGCTATGTGGCATCAATAAACATAACTTTATGAAGCGGTATAAGCGACAGCATTTTCTGTTATTAAAATAATTTGGACTGGCGACCTATGATGTAAACTCATGCAAAACCGCAAAAATAGTAAAATCATAAAAGACCACAATTTGGATGAAATGTCAAGTGTAACAGCATGAGGCGTTTACATTCCAGACATCTTGCATACAGTTCGCAAACCCTTACGAAAGCTGTTCTTTTTGGCAAAATTCTGTTTTCAACTCCCAAAGATACAAAATCAGTAAATTACAGTTAACATATTTTGTATTCCTTTCCTTTGCGTCTAAGGATTCTTCAACATTGTTACTCCCTTTTAGAACCAATGAAATATCAAAATCTGTGATCCCATAATCCTATTAATAAAGCTCTCTTGTCTGTGTTACATTTATTTTCCTCCTAATCTCCTTCTCTTCCACTTGTCTGCTTTTTTCCCTCCCTCTCTCACACTTTGGATCTCCCCATGTCCCCTGGCTGACCCTAGTGAACATTTTTCCCTTGTAAGGCTGAAAAAAAAAAAGAGATTAATACCAAATGCTGCGTTTTCACATGTGACAAAGTAAAATGATGGCACAATCAAAAGGAGTTGAAATCAACTGACCGAGTGTAGCATCTTTGGAATGTGCCGTCTGTTTCTTTGCATTTCTTATTGCACCACTAATACCTATGACATGTTTAAAAAATATGTTATCCAAAATCCTTCCTGGACTAATCCACTTAGGCGAAGAAATAATCTAAATTATTAAAACAATGGATAAAATAATTTGAAGTAGTGTTTATGCTTGTCCCTGGATGCCTACATGTTCTTTATATTTTGCCTGTGTTTGAGCGCTATGTAAAATGAGGACAGCAGAAGAATCAAGCATATATGAACAACTCAAAGTTATGTCTTTAGAAAGTTGGAAAAATCTGGCAATAATCTAGGACATGAATTAAATTTCAGTCGATCATCTACAGGACTGTGATCATCTTGTGTAAGGCTATGAGTTAATATCTATTTGAGGACAAGATGGAGATAAAATACAACTTTCTCCATACAAAATACATTTCTCAAAACAAATGGAAACAATTTATAACATTTTACCAAGAAGCTGAACAAAGCCAATTCATCCCTTGACTTAAGATCCCTCTTTATGTCTGAATAATTCAGACATTGTGAAAAAAAAAAACTGTTCTGAAAGTAAGTATTAAGCAGACATTTCCAATAAAATAAAACAAGATTAAATAAAACAAAGACCTTAAGAGAGCCTTAAGAAACAAATCTATCCTCTAATATGATTTCATTTTTTAAAAAAGGATACAAATCTATGGTTAAGAAATAAAGTTATTTCACAATCTTTGGTACCCCTGCCAAGTTGGCAAAACTAAACATAACCAAAGCATTTTTATTGAACCCTTTAGTTTTCTAAATTGATCAAGGTGGCAGGAGCCTATTTAGAATCTTTCACTTTTTGTTTCATTCTATGATGTGAAAGAAAGGCATACTTTTCTGAATCACTTTTCACAATTGGAAAGCCTAAAGTCATTAGAACATATCTGCAAAGAAAAATAGCAACTTGACAAACCGTGACAACAGTCAGACAAATAATTAAACAGTGAGGAGGAAATCAGGTAAAGAGCTTGAGCAAAGATTGGATTCTTGGGGTCACCGAGTCTTCAGTCTGCTGTTTGAGAGGTATGCCAAGAAAAGCTTAAGTTCTCCTAACAATTAAAAATGTTGCTTGGACATCAACTGTGTTCTTTGGTCAGAAGACACTATGGCTTTAATGAGGTTTTAATCTACAAATCCACAAGCTCAGTTTTTCATGAACCAAACAATGACTATGTGCAAAAACATTTCATAGCTACTGTTAAGTAGGAATTACGCTGTGGGACTTTTTGTCTTCCAAAGGCCTTGGGAAACGTAACAGAGCACATGTACAACAGCACATTTTAAATATGTTTGGTCAGTTTTGCAAAAGGCGGTTGTACAATTAATTAATGGGCAATGTACCCATTATTTCTTAAATAAGGTCTTTTTTCCTCTCGGAATAAATGTAAAATAAAAAATTATTTTATGGATTTTTACATGCGTTTTAAGGGTACCAATAAGTGTGTAGAATGCTGTGACTTATCTGAAGTATTAGTCTATACTTCTAAACTTTCAAAGATTTGCTAACTGAAATCCCTAATTTACTTTCATTGTTGCATTCAACTATTCCACAAATAAAATTATTTAGGTTGATGTTTATTTTGTTTTGGTGTATGGAACTATGCTTTTTGAAAAACAATGTCAAGCCAAAGTTATTCTCATAAAAACATCACTCGTCAAGTCAATATTGCAAAGAGTTGATGCATGTCATATCCACTCGTAAAACTATGTTTACTTAAATAAAAGAAGTATGTGAATCAATGAAGTATTTGTTTCTTTCTCATCAACTGCCATGAGGGGTCACAGCTCCAGAGCCAGCATAAAACAAAAATATACGTGTTGGAAACAAAGTAACATTTATTTTTGTATCATAAGACTGAAGGAATTACCTTAATTGGAGGAAACAGTCTGAGTTGCTCAACTCTCTAGTGGATCCAGGATTGGAAATTTGTCAGCAGGCATACATGACATTAACATTTAAGCAGTGATGGAGTAAGTGAAAAGTTTAATGTGACTCTCACTCAGCAGCATAATGTGTCATGACCAATGAAACATTTCCCAGCGGTTTGCACGGCTTTCTGTCAGAGCCGATGTGAAAACCCTGAAGGCAGGGACCTGGCTGGTCCTTTAACCTTGTGCTCTAAATTAAGCTCACAATGTAAAACAGTGACGGACAGTCATACAGACCAAAGACAAAAAGTTCAGTTACTAATTTTGAATGTTGTAGAAAATTGAATAAAGATGTCAGGCACAAGAATGCATCATAGAGACCCAATGAAATTTAGGTAAGTTACAACAGCTACATCCAATATATTTCTGTGAAATTTTTTCTTAAATATTAACATAAAAACTGCATATTCAGACCCAAAAGACTATTGCTTTGAGCAAGCTGTGCACAAAGGAGTTGGCCTATCACCAAAGATATTCAAGCCCAACATACCATCTGAAAGGAAAACATGATGCAACCACAGATGTTCCCAATGCTAATGTCAGTGTCCACATTTCTAAACAAGTACATTTTTCAAGGAATTCATGAATGATGAGAGGTTCCTGAAACACTTGAAAGCTGAATGGTATAAAAGCACTGTGCTTCATTCTGATGGTAAAATAACCTAAATAGCAGATTAAAAATAATAAATACATTTATTGTTGAGCTCACAGATCTATTTATTAAATCATTTCATAGCAAAAAAGGTCTTTTGAATTGAAAATGTTGCTTATTTTGTCGATAAATACTTTCCAATTAAAATGTGATGAATTAATTATAAATAATTTTTATGCTCCATCTACCTATAAACAACTCAAAATTAATCAACTAGATCCATTGCACTTAACTGAGTTATTTTTATGCTTGTGCTAAGAGAACAGACATTTTCTTGCTGCATTCACAAAGGCGAACAGAGATTCCTTGCATAGAAATCTAATAGACAATTTACATTTAAATTTCTAATGTCCCTATTACGGGTGGATTTAAAAGAGCAAGGGCTTGGCTTTAATACGTTCTTGGTGTCTCCATACCACCTTTTCATCTTCTCCCCCTTTCCACACCACCCTTTTCAATGAAGTGCATCTCCCACAAGGGCTTTTATCATCACCTTTAAGGAGACCTAATCAACAGCGGGCTTGCTATAGATTCCACAGCGCTCACAAGGAGGCGAGTTGACCCCCAAACAAAAGCCGGGTCATTAAAATATCTCCGACAGAAAACTCGGGGGGATCAAACTGCTTCATCAGCCTTTCTGCGAACAGAGAGCAGGAGATCAAAACTTAGCTATACAACAGAGAGACTTAGGTGCCTTCCTTGAAAAACCTGAAACCTCCAGCTTGCCTTCTGCTTCCAACAGGGAAACAAGCTGGTCCTTTGAGTGGGAAAACCAATAAAGATGTAAAGTAAACTTGGTGGACAAGCATCTGTTCAGAGCAATGCGTGGGAGGCCGGATGGAGCCTGTGATGGCTGCATGTGTCACAGTCCAGTAAAAGAAACTCCAAAACCTGTTAACAATATGTTAAAAGGTTTTGATAGTAATGATAATGATAGTAGCTTACCCCATTCTGCAGCTTTTTAAGTGAACACTTTGGTGTTGAATTGCTGGTGTCCAGCAGGAAAGTAAGAAAGTGCTCTGCAGAACAAGAAAAAAAAAAAAAAATCACTTAAGGTGCACCTCACTAATCCCAGTTGATGACATGTTACCATCGTGCAGTGCTTTCAAATTTATCAGCAACACATCCATGATGTAAATATCTTTTTGCAGCACATCTTGACATTGCTCTGCTGAGCTGAGATGTGGAATATGAGGTCTTTGGAGTACAATGAACTCATTGTCATGTTCATGAAAACGAGTTTAATATAACTTGAGCATTATTTTTGCTGAAAGTAGCAGAAGCTCAGAAGCTGAGTACACAGTGATCATAAGAGAGACAGACATTGGACAGCAAAAATTCCCAAATAGGGTGACATTTCAACAATGCACAGTTGGTACTGAGGGACGCAAAGGACGCCAAGTGTATCCAAAGCAGGACGGACATGTGCTTTTATGTTGTTTACATCAACTTTTGATCCTACCATCTGAAGTTGGCAGCCAAAACCAAGACTCATCAGACAATGCTACATTATTCTTTAATTTGTAGTGAGCCCATGAAAATGTTAATTTTCTGTTCTTTGCAGAGGAGTGACATCTTGTGTGGTGTTCTACTGCTGTAGCCTATCTGCTTTGATGTTTAAAGTGTGCTATGCATTTAAAGATGATAATGTGCATACCATGGCTATTTAAGGTACTTCTGTCTTTGTACCATCTTGAACCAGTCTACTCTGACCTCCAACATCAACAAGGCCATTTTCATTTTGCAACTCAATGGATACATTATATGTTTCAGACTAGTGCAAAAAAAAAAAAAAAAAAATCCCAGATAGTGCAGTTCCTCCCCCATACTTCAAACTTCATCAACCATTGTCACCAGGCTTCTATGTCTAAATCAAGAGTTGCTGACATGGATCAATCACTATTTTTAAGAACAAGCAACTGAACAGGACAACCTAATAAAGTGGCCGCTGCGTGTAGGTTGAGATGACACGTTAAGACAAGTAGGTTCACATAAAGTTCAAACAAAATCTTTAACTGTATTGCTTTGAATTATTTTAAATGATAGAAGACATGTTTGGATACTTTAATGGGATGCACAAGAAAACACCTCTACACACTTCCCGTGAATGAGATGGATTTATTTCTATATTTTTACTTTCAAGGTTCATTTCAGCACAAGCTATTATGTCAGCTAAATAAATGTTAACTCTGAGGTAAGAGCCAATACATTTCTTTAAGAATGCAAATGATCAGGGATTACCCACTCATCTTAAGGCAACTATAAGAGTCCTCATATAGCTGTGGATTAATTTCTTTCTCTGTGGACAGGGAAAGCAGGAAAAGTGGTGGGTGACAAAAAAAACTGTCTTCATAAAAACATACGGTAACTTTACTGCGTACAGAATTATACATCTTATGTCGCATCAACAAAGGTACAGAATCCATCCATAAAAGCAATAAACCATCATGGATCTATTACATATTTACCAGCCAATTGTACACTTTATCTGGAAGGGAATAAATGTGTTAGTGTGATTTACAAAGTAGACTCCTCAATAAATAGTGTATTAATTCGTTAAACCCCACAAGATGTTAAGCAGAGGAGCAGTAATGCAGTCATTGTGTACTGGAAAGATTGAAGTGGCAGTAGTAGAGCAATACAATAATTTAGCTGTTTTTGCACAAGGAGACTCTGCACTGTATCATTCATATTTCTAATGAAGGGCTGTGACGCTGGAAAGTTGTAGAAAATATCTCTCACCCAAGGACACGGGGCCAGATGTGCTAAGACTTATGGGAGCAATCATAGGTGGCCAAGGCTTTGGTGTGGGCCTTATTACGCTAGGCTGCAACCCAGCACCTTCAACTTATTAAGTTGTCAAGAGTTGCAATGATTAAAACCAAAGAAAGGTCAGTTGTAGACCTTCAGCATTGTGCAGACCCCGGTATTTGCTTTTAGGCCCCAGAACTAATGAAGAGCTTTTACTTGATACATCCATGAGGAGAAAAAAGGGAAATAGTGATTTAGCAGGCTGCTTTTTGAGATTCATTCATCTTTGATGGCATGTAAAAATGTCCAATACTTTTATTTTCTCCTTCCTCCCCCCTACTCTATCCCTCTCTTCTTCATCCCCATTCTATCTTGACAGACTCCTTTGAAATTAATTTAATCCATGACAAAGAGGCAGATAATTAGGAAGAGATAGAGAGCAAAAGAAGACGAGAATAAGTAAGGAAATCAGAAACCATGGGTAACTGCTTGGTGTTTTGCACGTTCTCTGTCTCTCTATTCAGCAGTTTTGCATAATATCAGCATGTGTGGGGATCAAAGGGAGTAGGTTAATGGGAAAAAGGGCTAAGGGATAATTACAGGGAGGGGACAGGTTGAGGAGCGGCGGGTCCAGGTGGGGCCAGCCGTGCTAATATTCCTCCGTTATGCTGACAGCAGGATTCCAATGTCTGCCATTGGAGATTAAAACAAGAGAGTGCAAGGAGAAAGCAAGAGACGGGGAAAAATATCTTGAGGAGTTTATTGAGAGCTGTCGCGGACATCCATTGGATACAAGGCAACGGCGGCAGTTTGTTGATTTATTCTCTTATGTTGTCATAACTGATGATGCTGTCCAGGTGGCTGTGAAACACTGGGGGAGCAGAAAAAGTGTAAGAGAGGGGACGAGGTCCAGTAAAGGTGTAGGGTTCAGGGATTACAGCCTCTGGGCAGAGAATCAATCACAGCAGTGCAAGGTGGGGTGATAAAGGCACAGTGTGTGGTTTAAACTAGAATACAGGGATTCTTTAAGCATGGCCAGTCATTTTCTGCCATTTCAGTTGCAATCCTGACAAAAATTCATGATGTCAGGAGTGCCATTCTCACTTTCTTCTGCTCTATATTCAGACATCTCCCTGTCTCTGATACATTAGTGAAACAATAGCAAACACCTGTGTAGATAAATATACAGTGAATTTGACCCAGCCGGTAAGCAACCCATCACTGCAGAGATGTAATTCTCTAGAGCTTTGACACCCTGTGAAATCAGCATCATTAGCATGAGCATGAGACTATAAATGATCTAGAGTGTGGCAGGGAATAAATTGAAAAAAGGATGATGGTGAGATAAAAAATGAACCTGTTTCAGTTCAAAGCATGCCCTTGACTTCAGAGTGGACAGGACTTTGACTGAGATTTCTGTCTTTTCTAGCTGCAAACGTCAGCTGGGCCTGCGTGTGGCAAATTGTATATGGCATATGTAAAAAAGAGGGGTCAAACAAAGTTCTGTCAGGTCTCAGAGGATTAGGGAAGCTAGGTAAGTTTGCAAAGGAAGATGGAGTGAGAATAGTGCAAGGTACTTTTAAATATAATAAACATTTGGAACAAATACCTTCAATATGCTGTGTGTAATTCACAATTTGTTTTTTGAAGAACCATCTTTAAGTTAACATCTTTTGATTTAACTTAAATCAAATGGGCTTTTGATTTTAACTTAAATCAAAAGCCCATTTCAGGGCTTGGATGGTTAATTACAAAACTGCAAAATTATTAATTACCGTGGCATAGGAGATTGTCTTGTGACAGAGATGGGTTACCGTTCTGACCACCTCCGTCTCCGTCGTTATGTCCTTTGGCAAGACACTTCACCCACCTTGCCTGCTGATAGTGGTCAGAAGGGCTGATGCCACGGGTGCATGGCAGCCTTGCCTCTGTCCAGTGTGCCGCAGGGCAACTGTGGCTCGTAGCAAGTAGCTTACCACCATCAGTTTGTGAATGTGTGTGCAAATGGGTGAATGCATGAAGGCAGTGTGAAGCGCTTTACAAATACAGGTCATTTTACCATTTACAAACCTCCTCCTGTACATCGAGTCTTAAGTTTGTAGAGGCTGAGTCTGAGTGAAGTTTAAGTCTTTACTAGGTATCTCAAAATCAAGACTCAAGTCTTTAGATGAGGAGCATGAGTCGAGTCCAGTCTCTGAAGGTAAGTCTTCTTAAAAATTCAAGTTTTTTTTTGGACATATTTGTACAGCATCTTTTGAATATAGACAATAAGTGTACATTCTTGCTTTTGCGACTAAAGTGTGACTTGTGTTCAAATTCCATACTCTGTTATGCTGCATCAACGGAGCATAACGAAAAGTGCGTGTACACACTTTCGCTGGTGTGTACACACTTATATGATTCAAAAGATTTAGTTTTAATATAAATGCATAAAAAGTGTTCATTCTCAATGATCATTTCCCAGAAGTGTGGGTATGCAGAACATGGGGGCTGTCAAGGACATTTTAGCAACATGAGAGTATCATTAGAGCCACAGGTCCGAGATCAGCCTTTCCTACAGATACCGTAACCATGGACGTAATTACCTCAATGACAGACCGAGTCTCAGATGTGCTCCCGGGACCAACGTCCTGGTCTGTTCTTACTATGGCTGCTGGCAAAGTCTTTTATAAACCTGCCCCCCTGTCCACATTGTACTGCAGCCACCCCCTCCCAAATACCCAACAGTTTAAGTCACATCAGTCAGTCAGTCTGAACTCATTACCATATGTCCTCCAAACCTGAGACATCGATGTGTGATGATTGTCTCAGCTGACAGAACACTGGAGGGTAAATGGTAGCTGTCTGCACTTAAATAAAAAAAAAGAAAAGAAAAATTCCAACCTCTTGTCTCCCTGATGCCCTCCATAGAATCTTGCCCTAAATAGTGATGTTTTACCTGGAGCATTTCTCCTCCCTCTTTTCTACAGCCCTCCTGTCCCAATAGGAAACAAAAAAAGTGTTTAAAATAACAGGAAGAGGGGGCTACTGAAAATCTTACCAGGAGAAAAAAAACATAGCAACTTAAGAGACTTAAAAGCATAAAATGAACATTAACAGACATAAAACTTGTTGACGGTTTTAGTAGCGTCCTCACAAAACTGAACGTTTAGCTGTTCTTGCCTCCAGTATGCTGACTGCACACTGATTCAATTCAAAGATTTCTGGCAACAAAAGGACTAAAAAAAAAGCCTACAGCTTTCCCAATACGAGCAGTAAGTGAATAACAATGTGCTACCTAAAGCCTAATATCTCTAATACTGGATAGCACTGTTTAGCTTTTCTCTCTCCCATGTAGCAATATTCTTAACCCAAGGAAAAAAAAAATCTTATCTGTCTATCTTTGTGATCAGTTACACGCTCATTATGTTGGATCCATCAACATTTTGAAAAGCTTGAACACGCTCTTTTTTCCCCTAATAGTTCCCAAGACACACTCAACTGCCGTTGAAAGCTCCAGTTACCTGAAACAAATTGCCTGCAGAAATCTGAACCTCTACCAGTCTGCAAACGTAAAAAGAGACACATACAAGAGCTTCAAAACATTACAGCGCACAATACTCTTGTGTTTTCAGCTTTTTTGAATTGTCCTCTTAAAAAATGATATAAATAAAGAATAAAAAAAGAAACCTTGTAGTCTGTGTGTGCATTCACGTAGAGTTTGTGCTTTGGGCAAAACGTGTTTCACCACATCCCCCCTACATTCCCGCTGTATAAAAAGAGCTTTGACACAGCGGTAAGATAGAGTTTCACAGTATGTTTGAGTGAATGTAATATGTTAAGATGTTACCAACATGGTTTCCATTACTGTAGAATAACGGATTCACATATTGTAGCGATAAGCACTGAGGGGGCGTTCGGAGCATAGCCTGCTGTGACATACTGGGTATTTATGTCGACTGATGAAGGGGGACAAAAAGAAAAAAAAAAAATCAACATGGGAAGGCCTGGTGTATGATGTATGATGGCGCCAGAAATAAAGTATTGAAAGGAAAAGGGAAAAAAAGCTTTAAAAAAGAAGCTTGATGCATATACATTAGCACAAAAGAGACGGACTGAATCGACTTAATTTTTTATAGAATTACAAGACAACAACAAAGAGACTAAAATACTGGACCACCCTGTCTTACCATACAAAATATGATATCTGTGCACCTTTACTGCTTTCGTGTCTTTCACACTCACAGTGTGGCACTGTGTCTTGAAACCCTTTGGCCTGTGCCACATGAGAGTTTACTGAAGGCTGCAAAGTTCAGTTTGGATATGGTTTACAAGCGGATTCCCCGATGGGAGAAGAAGGTTGAAGGCTCCTGCCAAAACCACTGCTTATATACACACACTGATGTGTCAGTCAAAGAGAGGCCATCACACAAAAAATCCAACCACACATTTAGAAGAGGCTGCCGACAACTACGGCAATAGGTTTTATCCTTTTATTAGCAACAAACAATACATTATCAACAATCGAGCGGGTCACATATTGTCCTTTTTAGCACTGAGGCCTTGATCATTTCTTAAAAAAATAAAAAATAAAAATACAACAAAACAAGTCTAAAACCCCATCACTGTTTTCTATGAATACATCCTTCAGAGGTCTTTCAAATTCAGTTAGCCACGAAGATGCTCAAACCATTCTGTCCAACGTTGTTACAAACTTTTTGGCAGGCGTGCACTGTGAGAAAGTCCTGCACTGAAAAATAAAACAGATGTGAACAATAAAATACAGAGAATAACAATAGAGCACAGTTTGTAAGCGCATCTGGGCAATGACATATGTTTTTCTTGTTTTGGATCAATGCTCAAGCACACTGTTTTTTCTCCATTAAAGAGTGACTTCAAGGTCAAACCGCTAATATTCAGCTTTTATTTCCAGGATACTTATGTCAACATGACATAGGTATTCAGAAAGGCTTTCTGAATTTTTTAAGAAAGTCAGAACTGTAGAAGTGAAATGAAAAGTTCTATACACCAAACTAGACACTCACTGAAAACCATTAGCTGAACAAAAAAAAGAGAATTCATGCCCATGAAGCTTTTTTCATATTTTGTCACATTATAACCACAAATGGAATCTATGTTAGCGTACCTTTGATGGTGGACCAACACAAAGCAGTGCTTAGCTGTGAAGGGAAAGAGACATGATGAATAGTTTTCAAACATTTTCAAACATTAATGTTACTGTTTTTGGACTGTGGCAGGATGCCAGAGTACCCAGTAAGAACCCATGCATACACAGGGAAAACATGCAAACTTCAAACAGAAAGTCAAACCTTTTGCTGCAAGGCAATAGCGTTGCCCAATATTTCACTGTGCATGACCGAGTTAAAGACTTTGCCTAAATTCAATTTAAAATATGTAGCAAAACTTTTAAGAGCAGGATGCAAAAGCTCACCACCGGGTCTTTCCAAATTTAAACTTTTCTGCAAATAAAGCTTGACCAAAATGTTACTCTCTGCATGAAGATTCGTAGCTACAGTTCTAGTGAAGTGTGGTTGTTTATGCTCCAATTTGCGTTGATCTATGCTGTAAAATTCCAATTATGTACATCAAAATAATATTCTGACTACTCCTACTTTTTGTTGGACACTCTGTTCTGTGTACAACTTTCCGATTTCATCCATCCATTTTCTGTACCGCTTATCCTTGCAGGGTTGCAGAGATACACCCTGGACAGATAACCAGCCGGTCGCAGCACTATTTTCTGATTTTTCAGTCATTAATACCCCATGCATAAAAACCTTATACTCATTGAAAATCTCCATTTCATCCAAGTAAGGTGTTCAAAGCAAATCCAAGAATTAAGTTCCAGTAAAGTTGAGGATAAGGATTCTGTTTGTTTGTATTTTTTCCGTTTGACCTCAAGTGAAACTTGTTGGTTCTACATGCTGCTAAGATACTTACCTAAAAGTAATGAACAAATTTTGAGTTGCTCAGTAACTCAAAGTTTCTGACAATCACTCCTCATGTCTGACACAATCATTTTACAGGATGAATACAAGTAAGAAAGGAAAAAGAAGAAAAGAGGACAACACAAATTTATCAGTTTTCCCAAATTCAAAATTGTGTACCATTGTCTGAAATTTATGCTGAGAGGGTCAAGGAAGACAAAACAAGGTCAAATGTTGATGCAATAAAAGCCGTGATGTCCCATGGTTTATTTTATTCTGGGTTCATCACTTTTATCAGTATCTGTGGCCAAATAGACATGTTTCCGATTAGAATGACTCATTGATAATTGATAAAGTTGTTGTCTACACAATCTATGTACACAAAACACACACGTTCACTCTCACCTTAGTGCACAGTCTATGTTGCTCATACTGGGACCATGTGGAACAGCTTGTAGCAGGAGTTAGCTAAAGTAAGAACAAGTGTGATGGGAGATGGGGTTTTTTCACCTTATTTTAGCACGAGGCTGCTCATGTGGTTGAAAGCAACGTTTCGACCGCAGACACTCACTCCCTGTGGGACCACTGAACTGAACACCAACCTCACAGCCTTGGCCTGATGTGTCACTGAGCAGAATCACCACTAACTCTTTTTCTTCTCTTTGCCCCCACGCTCCAACGCACTCCCGCCCACCTCGGCTCTGCATCCGAAACAACCCTGGAGCAGCAGTCGACCGTGTTCTGCTCTCACTATCATGCGCTCTCTGATGACAGCTCTTCTACAGTAGGTAACTTAAACTCGAGAGATGGAGCATAGTGAAGCAGGGAGAGACGTGGAAAGACGTGAATGTGGCAAACAGGGCAATGTTTTTCCATTAGAGAAAAGATAAAAATCAGGGTGTAACAGCAGACGTTTTCTTCAAAGAAGTGGCTTGCAACTTAATATTTCATCCTTTCAAAACATTTCACGAGATCAAAACATGAAATATCTGTAAGAAATATTTCAAGTCTATCCTATTTGCTTCCAAATGCCCTTTGTCACATCACCCTATGAGTGTCTGGGTCTTGTTTTGGCTTCTGTCAGAGCAAGTCTCCTGCTGATTAGACATATTTGTAGTGGCATATTGTCGAGCCTGAGGGGCTTACAGCGAAAAAAGTCTATCTCAGTATTTAATCACTATTTTCACATCAAAACAGCCACCCTCCAACACATCCCACTAGTTTATTGTCGATGTCCCTGTTCCGCAAACCTTTTTACACTAGGAAATGCTCACACTTTCGCACACACACTTACCTGATCATCGTGCCAGTTCAGATCTGCAGGCCTCCGAGGTCATGGCAGAATGACAGCTGTCACAGAGTCCCCATTACCCCCACGCGATAGGGAATTAAAGACAAACAAATCCGCAGCCACAGGAAGAGGAAGTTAAATTGTGTATAAGTGTCTGTGGGTCTGTGTGTGTCTGGCATGTGAGTCCTTGAGTCCCCATAGCGGGGTTATAGTTTGAAAGAGGAAGATGCCATCATTCTCTTATGTTTGAAGAGAGTAATAAGGACAGAACTCTGGTGGGGTTTTTTTCCATTTTCTGTCATGCCTTATTTTGCTGGGATGAGAGGTGTTGCAAAACTACTCCCTACAGTCTCAGGTCCCTTCTGTCCTTGTTGAACCTAACAGACAAAGGCCTTAGGAATATGAAAACATACTATAAGGCATCGATTCTCAAAGAACAGATCCCACCCAGATTCGGATAGCAAGTGAGTCGGACTAGGATTGCCCCTCTACACATTTCTCACAGTGCAATAATTTTGTGTAAAAATACCACAGTATTAAGGCGTAGCAAAAAAAAAAGAGAACAGAAATTGGGAGCATTGTCTAAATATTTGTACTCAAACTGAAATGAAACAATTGGTACATTTTTCCAGATAAAACAACATGTTGATAGTCAATAATGACATACTTGGAATGCTCGTTATGTTTTGCTACCAACAATAGGAGAGGCTTATGGTTACAAATACTTTCAAACATAAAGTGCCATTTCTCTTAAGTCTGAAGCAAATTAATAAAAGAGATTTGTTCTTCCAGGTCTTTGATGTTACCTCGAAATCTGATTTGAACCTCTGGACATGAAGTTTGAGACTCCCTACTCTGAGGAAAAACACCTTAGCAAGAGTTTAGTATCAACATAAAGGGTTTTATTCACCTATCAAATCAGAGCAAGTAAAACTATCCTGTGTGTAACACTTGTAGGAGATATTTTAAGCCTTACTTCACTGTCATATAGATGAGATTCCTAAAATTCAGTTGATAGGCCAATAATGGAACATAAAACGGCTTGTCTAATATCTTTATCACATCATCTTTATAACCCCCAATTCCTCTGGCATTTACAATCTAAGTGTAATGCACATTTAATGCCACCCCGCACTGTGGCCCCACTCCTACTGAGACAGTGCTGACAGCAAAGCAGCTCGCTCGTTTACATGTGTTCCACATCGTTTCGCCTGCTGCCCAAACAAGGTGCCGCTGTCGGCTTTAACCGCAGCTGGAGGGTGGGAGGGGTTGGTGTGGTCTACAGGCATCCTCAAGGGAGACCGCTGCTCATAATGGTAATTTAAGTGTAAAATCTGGTCTCTGGGAAAAAGGTCATTGAATCTGCATAAGCCCTTGAGCCAGGCTTAGGACCTTCCGTTGGCCTTCAAGGGGATGAGAGGCAGAGAAAGACCAGCTTCCATCTCTTCCTTTTTCTCCTTCACTGGAATCCCCCCTACCTCACTTTTCATACCCCCCTCCACATGCCCAAGTCCCTTGGCTCTGCAGTTCCACTTGGTGCTTGATCTATGTCTGTGAACAATAGTTAGAGACACGATAGAAGCAGGGCCAGAGGGAGATGGGATAAGAGCCTTCGCTGTTGTTGTTCCTCAAATGCCCTCTGCATCCTAAAATAAAACTCAGTGATGGAAAGATCAATACTGTATTTATGTGTATTTTCCAACACCATTACATGGACACCCACATCCATGTTCAAACAGGGGCACTTTGATTGGATCCTCTTGTTTTTATGTAATGAATCCAGCCACTTTTGGCTGGCAGATGGGGAAAAGTGCAACTGAAACAAAACAGTGTCAGTCATCTGTGGCACCGCATATTAGAGAGGAACTTTTGCTCAAACTCTTGGAGTATAAGCATATGTTGTTTTGTCTTTTTGATGAGGGTTAGTCTTCTTTCTCTGTGCCGCTCTACTTCAAGTGCGGTGAGACTCTGAGGGGAGTATTTCTGTCAACAGATGGCAAAATTAGCTTAGGGCAAATCACATTCTGGTTCTTATCTACAAGTAAATATAACAGCATGTAAAATAAAGTGCAGCATCTGCAAATTAAACAGCATGCACTGGAACAGCATGTAAAGAAACACAAGTATGTTAATGTAATTACTCACTTGTGGCAGTGAACAGTGAAACCACAAACACCACTGATACAATCATTCAGATAGTTCAATAAATTTCATTTTAACATTCTGGTTAAGCTTTAGTATCAGGTATTCAATTTGATTTGAATGATGTTTTATTTTAATGGATTGATGCTCCAATAGAGAGTGAAATGAGGATTTATATGACTTAGAAATTCACTGATCAGAATTTTGTATCCATGTTTTTTGAAAAGCTTTAATTTTACTTTCATTATTAAAATATGAGAACACATATGAAAAGCACTGAGACTATTTTTTCTAAGTCTTAGTAATATTTTAAAACAGACAGAATGATCACTAACTAAGTTCAACTGGCTTTTGCATCCTCCATTAGCATCCCACATTAGCAACTTACCGTTTTAGAATAGCCAGCTTTAGAAAACAGCTATCTTTGTGAGACAATGTTCATTCTTACCTCATCTCTGAGAATCCCAAAGGATTACCAATAATTCTAATTACAAGACAGAAATTAGAAGCTCAAAAATGAAAACAGCACCGTTGCTGTTTTCATGTATGTAAGTATTCCTGTGTATGTAGAATGTATGTATTCATCCTTCCTGATAACTACCGGAAGTCTTTTTTCTCTCTCCCCCTGTGAATAAGCTGTGAAGCTATTTAAAAACAAAAACATATAATCTTTCACACAACTACCTGGATACTGAGGATATCTAACTTTGAGTCTAATAGAATCCAAACAGGAGTCTTAATTTTGTGAATGAGTCACGCTTAGTCCTGGTCTAATCTTTGACTGACAACATTTTCACTTCTAAATGGATGGTCAGAGCAAATCGAGGTGAAAAATCAACCAATCAATGTGGCCTACTGATTTCAGATTATATTTCTAATACAGATGAATTAAAAGAGAAAGAAATATATCATAACCTGATAGGTTCAGTCCTAACTTTCTTCTTACAGAGCCCAAAATCTATGCCCAGAAGTTCAACCTTTTAGAAACTATGATAATTGTTGGGGTTGGGCCTCGTTAAATTATGTTTTAAAAATGAAAACACTGTCAGGCTTCATTTCCTCCTACGCTGATAATTAAGAAAAGGTTATTTTCAAACCACAACAAAGGTAGTAGTGACAACCCATCCCTGGAGCATTTTCCCAAAGTTTTAAAAACATGTGAGAATACTTTGACTCTGACATAAAAAAGGATCAGGATGGCCTATATAGTAAAGGCTAACAGAACTACCAGGGCGATGTGAGAATTTTAACGGTATCTCATTTAAAGCTGCTGGACATAAATGTCATCCTAAGCAAACAATCAAAGAAAGTTTATTAATAATACACAATTAAGAAAAGTTGAAGAGTGGATGTCTTTAGCCCAGTAGACATATAGAAGAAAGACGTTAAGGTAAACAATATAAATTAGTAATTAAATTAATTTCTTTCTTCAAAATCATTACATTAACTGAATTAAAATCTACCAAATTTATCTTTATTGAATTTAGATAATTGAAATTAAATCGTAAAATTGACTTACAATTACATACAGCGATGACTGTTTTTTTACAATTATTTTGATCATTTTTATCATAAATGTTTCAAATCATATATATTAAGTTGTTAAATTATGACACTTCAGTGATCAGATTTCTGCCAGTTGTGCAATGAAAAAATACATTCAGCTGAACAATATTGTTGTTTTCTCTGTTGCCTCTCTCTTGAAATGCATCCAAATATGTCCAAAAAAGTCAGACATTTCAGTCCAGACCTAGCCAATTAGACCTAGCCATTTCAACAATGGACCTGTTTGTTACTAATTTAAAAAAATTTAAAGAAATTAAAGTATGAAGATATGAAAAAGGAGTGGCATAATTCCAGCCTTCTTCCTACATTGTTAGATGATGTCTAAATTAGTCTATGTACGTGGTTTTTTTAAGTAAACTGTCCAAATGTCTGAAAACAATTTGAAAAAGGAGTTGCTGTTTCTGTGATGAACTGATTGCTTTCTGAAAAGCAAAAATAATCAATCATCAAATTAGAGTGCTGTGCTGCACTGGGAGTTGTAATGTGTCAATATCTATCTATCCTTCAAACACAAATGCTCACATTTACTTTTTACATTTTCAATATTTTGTACATAATTACAGAAATTAAAAGCAACTTGAAGCAGTGTATTTGTTTATAAATTTATCATACTATGACACATTATTTTAAATTCTTTATGGTTTAACAACATCAACTCAGAACAAACTTGTGTACAACAAATCTTAGTAAGTGAAGTTTATTTATTTATTTATTAAGCAGAGTGTCTATGTAGAGGTTTTTCAAGGAACCTCTAAATAGACACAAGGAGGTTATGTACTGACTGACTGCAACACAACTAAAAATTGCAAACTTGGAACTTCTGACATTTCTGACCACAGCTACAAGACATAACTGAGGTAATGCACAAAAAAGGCAAAAAATAAACTAATCAGCTCTAAAAAAATACAAGTAATCACATTATCACCTCTCTTTTTTCACCTCTTTTTTGAAAGTGTGCTTTTGAGAAAATAAGTATTTTTCATCAGGTAGGCTAAAAGTTTTTATCTCATCCAGAAGCAGAGATAAACATCAGGAAGCCGCAATATGTAGATCCATAATGGATGCACATTTTTCACTGGTTTTATATTTGACCTAAAGCAATTCTGGTCTTATAAACGGCCAATAAATCTCTAATAAGTAAATGTTAAAATATAATCTGTTTTTTCGAAAGAGGAAGAAAAAACAGGACCATTATTTTTCTCTTCATTCCATTCCAAACCTGCAATTGATTGAGTCTGTATCGAATGCTTAAACACTACAATGATTGATTGCTCCCAATTAAACGTGCAAGAGAGACATTTCCTTTTAAACCTACAACCTGAACACTTTATGGTAGCAGATATCTTTTCACCACTAAGCTGATTTGTTGTAATCTAAATTAGGTTGATGTTGAAACTAGAGCCAAACCATAAAAAAAAGAGTGTGCTCTTTCCGCCTGCCTTTTTTCTTTCTGTCTCCATTTTGGTTCTTACCTTTCCTCTGTCTTCTCCATGCTGTTGTTGGCTTGACCTCTGCTCTCGACCCCTGACATTCGACCCCGAGACATCTGATCAGTCACCACTCTAGAAGGATCAAATTAATAGAAGAGTTGCTTGTTAATTGCATAAGGGGCGAGCTAAGAGATTCATCACCTCAGTCATTGCCATTGCTTTACTTTGACTCCCACCCACCCACCGTCCCTTCTTGGGTTTCCCAAAGGGCGTTTGGGGGCATGCCCAGCTGTGCTTTTTCCTATAACCCTATCTGTGTTGTGCTGTGTAATTATTCAGCATCAGCCCTTATTAATCAAGTCGATGCCCTTACGTTTTAAATGGAAATTGCGGGGATTAATACAAGCATTCATTTTGTCCAGGAAATCTTGATGGCTTTAGACGACTAATCGAATTGGAATAAAGAGGCCAGAGTGATGGGAGGGACCTGATTGAATTAAGGGAGAAGGGAAAGCACACATTACACTGTATCTGCCAGCAGGGTTGTAGGCAAGAACACAACAACGCAAAGGTCACCGAGCATCGTCCACAATGATATTTTGACACAACCACAAGTGCCTTGTGGTTGAGGTAATAGTTTGCACTTGTAAAAAGCATGTAGTATAGCAAGAAAAGTAAAAACCACTGTTTTTGGCTTTACACTATGTATAGGCGTAGACATGCCAAAATACTGCCACAGCTTTCCTTACAAATCCCCTGTCCATTCCAACAAATCCACCTTTCCGCTCCCTCTTTATCATCCCACCTCTCCATCATGCTTCCTTTAACCATGTCTTCAGTCCCTGCAACCTAGATTGACAGACGGATTAGATTGGACACAGTTGATGGCGGTGGAAGCAATCAGATCTGGTGTTTGGCAGAGGTTTTGTTTGTGTAAAATGACACACAGGCCTCTCTCCATAAGAGATGCCATTGGCA
Organism: Girardinus metallicus; assembly: GCA_903067095.1. Classification (NCBI taxonomy): domain Eukaryota; kingdom Metazoa; phylum Chordata; class Actinopteri; order Cyprinodontiformes; family Poeciliidae; genus Girardinus; species Girardinus metallicus. The sequence goes on from CAEGAE010045243.1 coordinate 26,436, forward strand.
CAATCTCGCAGGGCGATTGCTATCAGGCCCGGTGGAGGTGTTCCAACATGTCATTTGTCTGTCATTTGTTTGTCAACTGACGACAGCTCGGTGTCTCTCCGGTGCATTCGAGTGGGTGGGCACGTGTGTGTGTCTGCAATGGTGAAAAAAAAATGCACACTGTTGTATATTTCCTCCCTCCAGCACCTCTCCTTCAGGTCTCGTCTCCTCTTTTTGATACAGCGGTGACATTTTTTGACAGCATGTAGATGGGTAAGATTTGTTGCGCCTATGAGCCATCAAGGGATTAGAAATGCATACTCCTTTTGGCAGACACTGTCTACATAGCTTTCTCTTGACAATGCAAGATTCAACCAAACAGCTCCTGTGTCGTTAGTTTTGCACTGACTTTGACAGGAGAAAAGTCGCAAGATAAAGTGAATCTCCAAAAAAAATGTTAAGAGGTATGGCTTCAATCTGGAACAGTTGCAATGAGTATACAGCACCTTCAAATAGTAATGATAGCCCTTGAAATTTTTTCCATTCCGTCACACTACAGTCACCGATCTCAATGCATTTTATTGCAGTGTGATAAATTGTGCATTTGTACACACATCATTTTATTTTAATACCTCCAAATAAAATACCATGTAGCCAAAAAATATCAAACTCACCTAATTACTACGTACAGCCCACCTGTTGTTAACTTAATTAATGGAAGTATATGCACAGCTGATTTGTGAATGTCTTGGAGGTTTGTTGGAGAGGGCTTGTGAACCAACACCAAGGCCAACCAACATGCTAGACAAGTCGGGGATACAGTTAGGAAAATCTAACAGGGCCAAGGTTTTCCACACTATCTTAAGCTTTGAACATATCATGCAGCATCATGCGGTCCATCAACCAAAATGCAGAGTATTTATGACAAGTACAAACCAACCAAAGCATGGCTATGCACCTACACTGAATAGGTGAAAAAGAAGACCGTTATTCTGAAAAGTAGCCAAGAGAACCATTGGTAACTCTGAAGGAACTGCAGAGATCCACAGATCAAGTGGACAGGACAACTATTAGTTGTTAGTTGTGCACAAATTTGGTGTTTATGGGTGTCAAGAAGAAAGCCATTGAAAGAAAACTATGAGATGTCCTGTTTGCAAGTTGTATCAAGGCATATAGGGGGTCAAATAATCTTGTGGAAAAGGTGGTCCAGCCAGATAAGAAAAATAATAAATGTTTGGCCTACATGCAGTATTCTTTATGAAGGAAAAAAAATCACTACATAGCTCCCTAAACACACAACACTCATGGTAACAGCAATGGCAGCACTGATGCTTTCTTTAGCACTTATAGGAAAGCTTGAGATGATGCTTATATGAATGAATATAAAAACAATCCAAGAAGAAACACTTAGATGTTAGAAATGTCTTGAGACAGATGTTACCACTTTGTAGATCTAGCCTAAACATACAGCTGTAATTTACATCAAATCTTATTCATATTTTAAAATGTCACGGTCAAAGTCCACATCTAAACTCAACTGATAGTCTTTTGTACTATTTAAATGCAACAGTATTGGGATTCTAAGTTATTATTCAAAAAAAGAATGAGCAAAAATTTCAGTATGTACAATTGTCTTGGGCGTGTGGGGGAAAGAAAATCCTAATTTTATCATTTTTCTGCGTCTTTAAATGCTACCTTACGTGTGTTTATCACATTCCAATCAGATATATTTAGGTTCATTTTGGGGTGTGAAAGTTCACACTGACCCAAAACAAAACATCCCCATGCCTGGAGTCCAAACTAACTGAGATAGAGTTACACTTCCTGACCCTTAGAAATACCAAACATCTGTTCAGCCTTTCCCATCTTGTATGTTTGTCAAACATACAAATGGGTAGCAGTGTTTTTTTGGCCCATCCCTAATGCACATAGGTTTTAGGGCCTCCCTATTCATGGTGCATTGGCCAAGGAGCAGTTATCTTACAGTCTCTGTCAAATCAATCAAGATGGAATTGTTTAGATCTTGGCCCAGGAAGAGGGCCTGTATGTTTATGTGAGCAGACTATTAAAGCAAAGGATGAGGGATGTACAGAAGGGATTTATGGCATTCTCATCTCCACAGAATGAGTCTTATCGGTCGAGTTTGGCCTAAAACTTTGATGCCGTTTAAGTACAACTGCGTGATGTTTTGTGATGTTAATATAGTCATCTAGTTTTGTGTCCAGGTGAAAACCGCTATTTTGCTTTATCTACACTTCTCTTTCTGCATTTGTGTGCTAAGCATTGAGAACAAAGTACGATCATGTAGCTTGGGTCTCCAATGAATGATATCATGCATGTAAAAACAGCTTTGCTTTGGTTCTCTTGGCTCCTGCACAGCTTAGCTTCACATCTTGTTCCTTCTCTCTCGAGGGGCTAGTTAACCCCCACATAATCTGGAATTCCAACAGACCTCTCACTCTCCTCCTCATATTCCTCAATGACCGCCATCTCTGCAACAGCCCTGAAACATTACCAAAAACCCTGCCGTCACTTGGCCCTGATTTATGGTGTCATTAATGTCAGGCTATCAGTGGACATGAGCGCATGAGACAACAGACGAGCCGCCCCAAAAACAAATAGTTTTGATTAAAGTCAAGGACATTCCGTGCAGCTTTTTCCGTAGAAAGGCATTCATCACATTTGATGTTGACCCTCCCTCCCAGCTTCCCTCTCTCTTTTTCGCTCTGTCTGTCTGCTTGTTCGGTAGTGGAGGTGATTGGGAAGGCGGCTAAAACCCAAAGGCTGAGCTAACAGAGATACAGACAGCTTATGTAGGCAGGTTTTATAAATTGGTGTGTGGTGCAAAGTTTAAACAGCAGTAATTTGATTAATTGAACACAAAAGGGATTACAGTGTAGAGCTTTATGTGAACAAACAATGGGTCACAGGCAGAAAGCTTGATTTTGCCATGCCTCTGTGAAATCAGGTCGTCAACAATTAACTCTTATTCACTCCCAGCCTCTTTTAATGATGCATTTGAACCACTTTTCCAGGGTGTAATGATTATACTGCAAACAACTTCAAAGACGTGTAAACAATAACTTGGATCCACAGGTTCGATTTTATTGGGGATCTTCTCTAATCCGCACAATACAATGCCAATTAGTGAAACGCAGAAAAACATGTTTTTGAAGCCATTAACAAGCAACCTCCATTATTCTGTTTCTGTTTGGCCTCTCTGTAATTGACAACAGGCAGAACCATTCTTAAGCTTAGTCCACATATTTTTAAAGGTGTTAAGTTCAGTTCAATGATAGCCTGCTTTAACCATGCCAGCCACTATTCTGTTGCAACACTAAATTGTGAAAAATTTTGTTTAACTGCTGGATTGTAGGGAAGTTGAAAAATGTGTATGCTGTCTACCTTCTTCATTATTCCATCCACTTTGTAAAATATCCCAGTACTGCTGGCACCAATGCATACTTTCAGATTGATGTTTCCATCGCCATGCTTACAACTCAGTGAAAATAAGCATAGAATAATTTGAGAATAATTTAAAAAATATATATATATATTCATATATTTGAAGCTGTATATTGAATTTTGACTGTGCATGAGTGAAAATTCACAATGAACTTAATTATTGCTTTTACAATTTATTCAGGTTTTTTGTTATTTATTTAATTTGTTGTTGTTCTGGGAATTGTCATTCCACCCCGACAAAGAAAACAACTGGAATGCCTCTTTAAAAGCTCTAAATCATTGTGATATTCGAGCATAAAACGAGTGTATGTAAATTTCTCATCAGCACCATAACTCATATCTATTCCTATATCCATCTCTGGAGATTAACATTTGTATGTCGCTTGTTCCACTCATCACAGTATTAAGTGTTTGCTCTGTCAGTGGATACAAAGTCCATGCCAAGTCTTATTATGACGCCTGGAGAGTTACAAGTCACAGGGAGATAACAGAGATCAGAAATGCAGACAGCGTTTACAGTTCCCCAAACCAAACATCTGTTATAGTGACAGGGGAAGGGTCGATGTGAGGAGGATTCCAGAGTCGATGGGAAAAAGCACTTCACCGCTGTTACTAACTTTTATCTCCCACCAAAAAAGCTTCCAGTTTGTGTAAACAAATCCCAACGAGTCTGCAGAGCTTTTCCTCTTTCATGCTTCTCTGGCCTCGGCCACCCAGCCTGCACTCCGGCCCACAGGACTTGACAATAATAACTGGGAGGTCAAGGTTTAAGAGGGAAATTTAAGATGAAATCATGAGAATTGAAAAGGTCCACAAACAAATTAGCTAAAGAGGGTAGAAGAAAACAAAACTTGGACAGTTATGGAGGGGGCAGGCGGGAAGGACATCACAGCCTCAGCTAAGCAAGATAATTTGTGCTCACCCTTATCTAATAAGCTATTGTTTTAATATGCTGGGGTATTATTCTAAGCTCGGCTGTTTTTAGGTCTCATTTTGTCATGGCTTCAGAAAAAAGTGTGATCTTAATCAAGGCAGCTTTAGGTGTTTTGCTGGATTCCAGATGTTCAAGCCTCTACCGGCTAAAGCTTCTCTTTTTTATTTTGCTTTTATTTTCTCCCCTCTAGTGTATTCACAAGTGGAAGGTTAGTGTGCTTCACTCAAGGTCTCTCTAAAATGTCTCACCCATTCAAGTGTTTGGACACTCACAGAAGGGGAGAAAAGTATCAGGTGCAACTCAGAAGGAAAATGGAAAATGGTTGGTTGTTGGTGGGAATTAAGATTTTAAAAAGTTTTGGAAAAGCGCATGTGTTAGTGCAAAATATCTCCACATGGTGACAAATTCACAAAAAAAGTAGTTTTTGGCACAAATTGCACATTTATGCAAAAGTGCTTATACCAGTTGGACATTTTTCTAATTTGGTCACATTACAACCAGAGACTAATGTATTTTCTAGAAATTCAGTTTGATAGATGAATACCAAGCAGCGCAATAAACATGAAATGGAAGAAAATTACACATAGTTTTTACATTTTTATAAATAAAAAGAAATGTAAGAGTAGCAATAATTTACAATATATTGCTTAGGTAAAAGTAAAAAGAAAAGTGTAGTAAAACTACTCCTACAAATAAAGTTTTAGGATGGTTTAAGAAAATAACTACTTGTTACCTCCCTCAGATTAGGATTATATGCAGTTTAACTCCTTCTATGTCACTCACAGAAGATATGACTTCGTCACACTCGCTGAGATCCATATGCTCCTCATTCTCATCGACTTAGCTTTTATGCTCATAGCGGCAAGCACAAAGCAGGATTAGGAAAAAAGTGAAGAAACGGGAAAAAGAGCAGGGAAAAATAATAAACATAAGACAGAGGATAATAAAACAAAAAAACAAAAATGAAGCAATGGGCTTCTCTTGCCAGTACACATCATGCAGCCCTGTACTGGAAAAAAGGTATCTTGGGGCTTCAATCCTGGAATGGGTAGAAGTGATGGGTGTCTGCAAAAGGCAGCTCAGTGAAGGAGGTTCTGCTGACTCCAAGAGAAAGTAATGGGTCCCAGTCGTCCATCAAATATTTATGGTAATAAAAATATTGTATCTTTTCCACAATCTGATCAAAAACAATAAAAGAATTTAGTGCGAAGGAATGAATGTGATAAATGCAAAAAAAAATAAAAATTAATAATAACAACTAAAAAATGCATTGTATGTGTATGTTAAATTTATTTAATTTTAAACCAAGAGAAAAAGCTGGAAATTTGTCAAAGAAATAAAAAAAAGCTACTGACTGCCAGCCTCTAAAGCAGTGGCATAAATCTTGAGATCAGCCCGTATTGATAGAACCTTGACTACCGATTTGGTAACATGTGTGCATATCCATTTCCCTGACAGAGACTGATCACACATAACTGTAGAGGTAATAGAATTGTCTTTAAGAGGCCGGATATCATTTATAACAAGCAGAAGGTATTGTTACACCTGAGCTCTGTTCCATTAGTCTAAATATCGCTCCTCCTTTAGTCAATTACGCTCTATTCTTTCATGACTTCTGGCAGTGATGCAGAGGAGGTCAAATATCTCACCACAACTGATTAAAGGGGTACAATTCAGCTCTGAGAGCAAAGAAACACCAAACAGACCATTATTCTATAACGGATGATATACAGCAGAGTAAATAAGCAGTGAACTTGTCAATATGTCATAAAGTTAAATAACAGGGAACATTTTTCTTTGTCATTTCACAAAGAAGACGTGAAAAGATGTAGAGTCAAAAAAGAAGTCAACTGATGGCCTATGAAAAGTTTTCTCCTCAACAGGTTATGATGCAAAATGCATGTCACGAAGAGTTTAAGCAAGAGCTATGTCAAGTCCCTCATAACCGTATTGTTTGCGCCCCTGCTAAAGGCAGGGGCGCACTGACGTGTGAAACAAAAACTACAACCTTCTGATTGCAAGACGACTAGCATTCTACTAACCCCCATTTAACTACAGAAAGGAGTCATTTAGAGGTTCTCATTACCAACAAACGCTTTTCTACCAATTATGAAATTCAGAGATTTCAACAAGCTGTTGATATACATATTTCTTCTGTCATTCCAGTTTATAACACATAATTTAATATTTGTTATTATTTACAGAACAAAAACTTATTTCAGCTGATCAATAACATACTTGATATACAAAGGCAATAACATAAAAAAAGTTTACAAAACTCATTTGATCTGTTATCAGGAATCTGGTTTTATGACTATTTCACTCTATGAGAATGGAAAGAAGTCTTTCCTACAAAATAATTTGTTATTGTTTGTAAGTGATAAGCTAAACACCTGAAGTTTAATGACCATTTATTGCTGAAAAGCATTTCCACAAATCTAGACATCCTTTGAGGTTTTCTCATTAATGCTGGCGCATAGTCTATCCCAATTTTCCTCCTGTCTCATTATATTGTCTATTCCAATACCTCTGTTCATTCCTTTCCTTATCCCATCAAAATTTCCTACTCAGAGAAATGCAGAAGTAATAACGTGTTGAGATAAACCCCGGGGAACTTATTATGTCGCGAGAAACTAACGGCACAATGTTTTGCGCTGTCTGTCCACCTGTTGGACTGTCTGTTGTTGATCTGGGAAGCAGGTGTCACTATAGGGCAAAGGGAATATTGTCTGTTGTCATAACGAAACTGCCCCCGCATTACATGCATCCACAATGGAACTCTGACATCCAGTGACGACCTGTAGGGAAAAATGGCAAAAACCAGTTTGTCGATTTTGAAAGTTCTAACTATAGACATAATACCTTTTTACGACTTATGAAATTTTGTTCATAAGAAATAACATAAACTAATATTTAGAAATTGACAAAAAAAACATAATTCATTAACAACGTTGTAAATGTTGACATTTTGTAAGTTCAAAAACAAGCACATACAGCACACCTTAGCGCTGCTTATATGCTCATATGTAACTTTAACAAAAACTATTTTTATAACTTATTTGTTATAACTGTCGCCATGTCATGATACCATATTATAAGTCAAATAATATGTGAAAAATAATAAAATCAAGCTCCTCCACTTATTATTGCTGTCACAGCCAGAAGAAAGGTCTTAGCGCTGTCAATCAGGCTTGTGTACATGCTGCTCCATGTGCTAATGGCAGGGGAACAACTTTCTTTTCCAGAAAACTGTTAATCCACTGTCACAGGTGGCCAGGGAAACTTAAATTCATGGTAGGTTTGTGCTTAATCTGTGGTAGCGTAACAGAGAGCAAGGGGGAGAATGTGAGCGCCACATAAACAAAAGTGATTGATAGCGCTAAAACCGACAGAGGAGCTAAATTTTTTTCACAGATTATCTGTCTCATATTATACTGACACAACATAGTGATGGTTTTAACAAATATGTAAAAAAAATACATATATTTTTACATAGTCCCCGAGTGTTGTAGTAGTATAATGAAACACCTAAAAATATTGAACACACTACAACACTAAGGCCAAAAAAATGATTAAGCACACTGTGTATATACAGTACTGAGAAAATTAATACTGTATATGCACATTTTCCAGGGCTCATCTCTTAAATTATCCTCCAACAGCTTTCTAAGCTATTGACATTAGAAATGCAAATCCAGGTAGTATGTCCTTTTATTCCTCTTTTTTTTGAATGAGGTGCAGCTCTGTTAATACATTCCCTATACAGTCCTCTTTACCCAAAATCAACATCTTACAGCCAGTTATTCGAAGCTTCGAGGGAACAGTTGTGATAGTCTACAATTACAGCATTTTAAATAAACTCTTTTAAGTAATTCAACCTTTTAACAGAAATAGAACCTTATTTTACTTCCTACCTGAATTCTGAATTAGATTTAATTTCAGGTTCTCTTGAAATTAAATAAGACTGCAGATTTAGAAAATATGCCTGTCGTGACTTTGCATTTGTGAAGAATTTACAGAAGTTATAAAAGAAAATTAGGACACAATAAAGGCAATAACAAACTTTCATTCGCACTTTCAGTGTGAATGAAAAAAAAAACAAAACAAGAACACACAACAGAATTTGTTTCCTGCTTTTGTTTTCCCAAACATGTTAAAATACAGGATACAGTAATGATGTTTTTGATTGGATGAAGTCTAACAAAAATAGCTATCTTATAGCAGCAAAATATCACCCTACAAAACTGTATACACTAAAAAAAAACTTTTATTCTCAGTATGTTTATATAGACTTAATAAATAAGTAATGTAAACATAATCCAAGAGGAATTTGTTTTCAAAACAACAATAAAACAACAATAGTTGACCAAAGGTGCTGCACAAGACATCCAATCACCAGTAGCTTAAGAGTTCCATAAAACAATAGTTTCTGGTGTATAAATAAGATGTAATTCAGAGGCCTATTTTTCTTAAATAAAGTTTGATACCAAGAATGAAGATCCAAGTTTATATTTCCACTATAGCACTGTAACAATTCCTCATCTGACTTTTAGAGAACTTCAGCAAAAAATTCCAAATTGGAGTAACAGCAAGTCTTTTATTTTATGGCTTTTACACATTTCTACCGTAGATGCCACTAACAATTCATAGTGCTGTACTTTCAAATGTAAAGTTTATTTTCTATTTTCTATACACTATGCTCTATCACTAAGAAGCCAAATGTGAACTGGTATTTTGAGGATCACATTAATGTTTTTTCTTTTTCTTTCATTCGTTCCTTTATTGAAAACTGTTTTTTTTTTTTTGTTTTTTTTTTTTTTGCATGTTGAACACTGAACTCCTGAGATTTTCCATTTAATTTTTGGTAACACATTTGGTTATTTGGGAAAAAACACAATAACTTTAATTTACAAAACAGGCGACCTGGATCGTTTAGAATGAAATTGCTGTGATTTAACTCCTCCCCCCCCACCCCCCCCCACCCCACCCCCCAATACTCTCCTGAAGCCACATTAGTGGCGTTATGGGACAGAGGAATGCAGTGGTACACCACAAACATGCAGTTGTGCAAAGGCATACACACACTGTGCCAGAGTGACCGCTCTCATGCTATCTTCTTCTTAATGAGGCTTTGTCTTACTCTGGGCTTGGAAGACAGGAGGTCATTCAAGATCAGATTGAGACAAGGTCAGCCTACTCATCAAGAGCTGTGTAAGGAAGTCTGGAGCCAGTGTCAGTCCAAATCATATCTTCTAGACACAGGCAGGAAAGAAGAAGTATGTGTGCCTGAGTTTCGCGGGTGGTTGTGTGTGTGTTCCCAGTGAACTGTGTGCAAACATTTGTATGGTATGTTTTATCGGAACAACAACATGCTCAGCAACTCTTCTCTACTTATTATATTTTACTTGTACCTGTCAGTCTCACCGGCTGTTTGTCAGTCACAAGGGAAGTCTTTAATCCTACAGCACATGATGGGTTACAAACAGGAAAAAAATGACAGACTAATCACTCACTGGTTTCAACAAATGTCTGTTGGTTCGACTCATCATCGAGCATAAGGAAACTGGAGTTGGGTGTTGGGACTGTTGTGAGACTCCAGAGGTGGTGCTTACTGTAAGAGCTCCCACTTTCACTTGGACGTAAAATGTGTATTCTGTGAACCGAGTCGACTCAGCGCACACTTCTGTCTGCAGAAGATAGAGATTTTACACTTGAGCGTAGAAATTGCATGCATTTTTTGTGACAAACTCCTTAAATTCTCACAATCTGAGTGAATACACACAACTCTAATGAGGTAATTAAGTGTTTAACCTCATTTCATCTCCACCAGGGCCGCCAGAGCACACCTGTTGACACGGCACAAACTGTCAGTTTGGTTGATCTTAGATCACATTTTATCTACCGGTTCACCTCATATTAAGTATCACCTTTCTCTTTAATTTTGGTACAAATGTAAAAAAAAAATGTTGCACACATAAGTAATAAAATATACAGCGAAATCTCATTAATGAGACTTACGAGAAAAAAAAAAAAAAGACTTGCAGACATTTCAGGTACACTAGTATACACTACACCATCATAAACATACTATCCTAATTACCAAGCTCTAAGTACAAAATCAGACTCAAACTTTATTTTTTTCTGTTTTCTGAACTCATAGTTTGGCTTCTGGTTGTGTTCAAAAAACAATATTAATAATAAGCATCCTTTAGATATCAGACATACACACAAATCTCTATTCTGAGACTATCATTTACCAAGGGCACTGAGAGGAGACGGACTTATTTGGTGAAGTTCACAATGCTATAGTGTGCGATCAGTCCAGTCAGTGTTCTCTGGCTTTAATAATTGTGATTTATGCCTTATTCTTCAAGAGCATGTGTGATGTCTAGTCCTTCTGACACATTGATGAGTGACATATTTTATGGGCTCCAAGTGACCTGATATCTCTATGACACACTGACATTCAGGTCCCTACTCTGTCTTTTCCAGCTGCAGCACATACAATCTAAAATCTCTAAGTGGTTGCCTGAGTTAAAGAGGATAAAGAAAAAAAAAAAAAGATTTCAACCATGGTTTTCTGCTACAAGGTAGATATAGAAGGTTATAACCAACACCACAAGAGAGAAACTAGGCCATCAGATGCCCCTGTTCTGAGATACAAATGCATCGGCGACACTTTTTCCCAGTGTTGATTTCGTCCTTGCTGCAGGATGCTTCGGATACGAGGCGCACAATTCTCACAGGAGGACAGTTTTAGAAAGTTAAAACCTATGGGCCTGAAGTGGAACAATGAATTTAATGACCAAGAGGATAGTACTGGGAGAGCAAACTGGACAAATGGCGGAATATATTTGGAGCTTCTGAAGACCCACTGCGATTTGCTTGGCCTGGTACATGATGGTCACAGTTTTGAAAAGAGACAAAGACCAACAAACGCCCAAAGCACATTAGTTTGGAATAGATGTGATGTAGTGAAGTGTATTTTTGTGCATAAACAACATGCAACATAACAAAAACCTAAGATTTTTTAGATGGTTTACGATTAGACAACATGTAGAGCGTCTCTTTCTTGTGCTGCTCTGCATATTCATTTGCATATTTGCTTTAGATTTTTTTTTACATGAATCATTATTTGATACTGAGTGTCTATGAGTCTTTGTTGATATAAACTACACTAGTCAGTTGTATTTGATGTTCTTTCTTTTAGAATTTGCATCTTATTATTAGGCTCTCTGTTTTGCAATTGATTTCTATTTAAAAAAAACTCTTATTTTATTTTTGTGCTGTTTGCTTACTTTTTGAAGCAGCAAAGCAATAATTAGACCAGTCAATCTGTCAACATGTCTTATTGAAAGTTATGTCAGCCTGGGACTGACAATTATATTTGAGCAATTTCATATTATACTTTGTGGCAATGAATGATCCCCACCCATGATCTATTTAAAGGGCCCAAAATTAAAGTTATTTTTGATCTCAAAATAAAGTGCCCTGAAAAGTATTCCTTCTCTTTAAACTTTTTATATTTCGTCACGATAAATTCAAAGTTTTGCTTTTTGCTGGTCAGACTGGATTGGGATTAAGTAAACAACCCTTTGACTCATTGTAGAAAACATAGATGTCAACATCTCTATTCCATCTTTTATTCATGGTCTTGCTCACCAAAATAATCACTCATATGAAACCTCACCATATTTCACATGAGTGATGATGTGAAGTGATGTTTAAGATTAGATGTTTTTGTCACATACATTGCTAAGCATCTAGAACAAAGTTCAAAATTGGACTCTTTGCACCTGAGAACCATTTTTCAAGTTTGTTTTATCCTCTACATGACATGTGGTCACCTTCAGATGGTGGCTCTCGCAGCTTTCTGTCCAAAAAATAACTGTTTTACTTTTTCAATGTTCCATAAAGGCTAGATTTGTGGAGTTTGTTGTTCTGTCAGTGGTTCTCTCACATAAGCTGTGGTCTGTGCAGCTCCTCCAGAGCCTGTTGACTGTTTCTGCCTGGCTAATGAGTTCATCTGAAGAGTTATGTCTTAGCAGTTGTGGCATAACCTTGTTATTTTTGACTGATGGGTTGAACAGTAAAATGAGTGGGTGAACAGTGATTTTCTAAGCTTTGGACGCTGTTTCCTAATCTAAATTAATCTTCTCCACAACTGTAATCCTTAACTTCAGGAAAACTATAGACCACACCAGGTGAATGTTTGTTCACTAATGATCTTTAACAAGAAACCTTCAGAGAGCAGCATGCACATTGCTGGGCTCCAGCAAGATTCTGATTCAGCAATCAGAATCTTCAAAGTTCTGAAGATTGGAGCTTGAGATTTCTTTTTGGGTCGTCAGAATAAAGGCTACTGAATGCAAAAACATGAACTTTACATTTATTTTAAATCATTTTGAAAATCATCTTATTTATTCTCCTACTTTAAAAGGATGGAATATTTTCAAAGGGTTTTTCACGTAACATGACAATGAAGTACACTGGAGTTTGTAGTTGTAATTTCAAGCACCCTTGGGTTTGTGCACTTTATTCCATGGGAACATATTTTTTAAATTCAGAGAACTGCCACTTTTATACATGTTCGAATACAACAAAACATGCAACTGAATGAAATGACAGAGGATTATGATATTCATCCACCTGCAGAACATAAGAGCGACATGCCAAAAAACATATGACACTTATGGCAGGTGAGTGGGGTAAGGCTGATGGATCTCCTCTTCGTCTCAACGACTGTTTTCCTTTGACAACATTCAAAACGAGAGAAGATTTAAACTTGTACAACTCAGTTTGCATAAACAGATTTAGGAGAACAGACGAGACAAGAGAAGGTTTTAGAATTGCGACACCCCTCTGATGTGTGCAAACACAAATCCCTCCTAGTCATACCCCAAACACCTCAGTTTGTAGACATAATAAAACTGAGTAGCACAAAAGTGAAATCCAAAAAAGAAGGGAAAGTGAAAGAGAAAATCCACTCTGAGTCCAAGGTCAGTATGAACAAAAATCAGAGATCTACCAACAAAGTATCTATCAAAAAGGGGAGAAGACGCCCTTGTCCCGACCCCTGCAGAGTTGCTGGAAAGATGGGTTCCTGTAAAAAGTTTATCCGAGGGTATACAGAAGATTAATGACTGTGTTTTCATTGGATGCTCTCTAGTCATCTCGCAGTACTTAGAGGTGATAAGATCAGAATATTTATCGAGCCTCCTCTCCAGGTCATTTGCTATGTTAATTTTACAAGCTTGATGCTGCCTTTGTTTTGTGGTCATGTGTTATTTCTCCTGAACCCTGGAGCTGGGGGGGATTTGTATACTTAGCATGCAGTGTCTTCAAATTAAAAACCCATCCACAATTATTTATGCAGAAAGGAAGAGGGGTGTGGGGGTGCATTGTGGAACAACTAATTCTACTTGCTCACTGAGAAAATTCAAATGTATTACTTTACAATCAGATCCCCCTCTTGTTTTTTCCACGCCTCACTCCGTTTCTGTGGATAAATGTATTGTCTTGAGACAAAAATCATGCACCTATTGATTTCAGAGGGCAAAGAGCATCTTCGGGTTGTTTGGATGTTGAGACAAAAATCTGCATTCAGACTGGATTAACATGGGCTAATGATGAGATTAACAATGCACCCTTTGTGATTATCATTGTAGTTCTCTGTGTAAAAAAAAAAAAAAAAAAAAAAAAAATCGCCCGCATACATTTTCCGAACAACTTAAAAGCTCTTCGCTTCAAGCACAACAAAGAAAATCAAAACATTATTTGATATTTTTAGAATACGGACATTTCCTCCCTCACGTTTTCTGTCACTGTCAAGTTCATTAAGTGATTGAACTGAATGGATTGAGGACCATCAAGCTTCGGGGTGGGGTTGAGTTGCGGGGGGGCTCCTGTGATCATAAATCAGATTGGGGAGGGTTAGGACACAACCACGGGTCTCAGCAACATAAGCCAAAGCGTTGCAACTATGACCTCATCCCGGCCCGCGAAATATCCATAAAAAGCAAACATTTAGCCAAAGATAAGACATGAACTCCGGCATATGTGGACATCTATTACAATGATGAAGCTGTCTGAGCGAGGGAGAATCCCCCTCACCGTGACATCTGTGGGTTATTCATGTGAAATTACATAAATCTTTCAAACTGTTTTAAATCACTTTCAACTCCCCCCTCCTCCTTTCTTCTATCTCTTTCACTCTATCCGCAAGCACTCACCATTAATGCCTACATCAGGCCACGGGAGCCAATTGTTAAAGAGAGGTTCTAAGTGCACGGCCCGATCGATATTGATAATGTCGAAAATGTGGTAGGAAAACGAGTGAGAGCGGCGGAGAAATATAAAAAGGGAAAAGCATAAATCTGAACACGGTGAATAGGGGAGAGCAGCTGTGGTGGCCTCTGAATTGTCCCCCTTCACCTCTTTGGAAACATCATCAGCACTAATCAGAGCCTCGGCTAAAGAAAACGCTCGTCCTTGATTTACACCTATTGCCCTCCATTGCGTAGCCGATGGAGAGGGGATAGGGGAGAGGGTTTGGCGACAAAAGAAGGAGAAGCGGGAAAATGAAAAGAGTTGAGCTGCCGAGCAATAATGCGCCCAGACGCAAAAGCAAAAAGCGGCGTTCCTTCAAGGTCAGTCTCAGGTGAAGCAAAAGGTTGTGCACAGGTCATATGGCTTTGGGTGGGGGGGGGCCGACTGCTTCAGACGTTAAAGGGTGATGGCGATGGAGCAGGAAGAGGAGGGGCAGTTTTGGGGGTGTGGTGGTGGCGTCCCTGCTCTCACATCAATCTGCTGGGCATGGACCGCAGCAATAAAGGAGATGGAGAGACTTAGGCAGGAGAGAAAAGGGTGAGAAAAAAAGAAAATGTACAGGCAGATTGTGAAACAGCTCGCCTTTCAACTACTAACTGCTTTTCATGTAAATGTCTGGGACTGACACTTCTTACACCCCCCTCACCCTAGGCAACCCCCCTCACACACACACACATACACGCCTGCTCTCCATATCTCTCTCTCTTTCTCTCTCTCTCTTCATCTCTTTTACTTCGGTACACTCTCTGTCAGCAGAAGAATAAAAGAGACGGGAAGGCGAGGGGGGAAAAAAGGGGCAGTAGAAAAGGGGGAGCCAAGAAGGGAGGGAGAGAAAAGACAGAGGGAGAGAAAAAAGTGGAGAAACTGGAGAAATCAGACTCTCGCCGGGGTTGGCGAAAGGTCAGCCCTGACAGGCTCGGAGGTTAAACTGCCGAGTTAAAATACTGTTCATTATCCTCTACAGCCTCTTCCCAAATTCTCCTCCTTTGTGCCATAGTCAGTGCCCGGCATCAGTGTTCCCCCCGCCCTATCTGTGGATTTATTAGACATTGTTGAGCAGCGAGAAAGGAGACCTTTTCTGTACAATAGTAGCAGTGATCCTATGGCAAGGACAATACCGCTGCCAACACAATTACAGAGCTTGGCTTGAGTTATAAGGGTAGTAGAGCCGACACTGTGTTTGCATGTGCTGTGTGATGATAAATACAACCAGCATGTGGTACATAAAATCAACTGGGTTTTTTTTTTTTTTTTTTTTTCTTACTTGCTCTGAAACAAAAATATACCAACAATTAATGAAAAAATAATTTACATAGGTTCTTCTTTTTTTCCACTGCGGGGAATTTAATTAGTGCACATGAAGAGCAACAAAACAGAGGGAATATCCATAACACGAATTAGGCCGAATCTCATCAGTCATTACTCACCAGAGAGCAATGAGATGTGACACATGGCAAAAGAACCCTGCCTTGAACCGGACAAATTAAAAACACTAGTAATTAGCGCTATGCAAAACATGTTGTAAGTTTATTACCTGATTTATGTGGCATTTCTGTTTATAAGGGCATGCTGAGCTGGCTATCCGTCTTCCACCTAGCGTGCTCAAGATTCGGGAATGGCTTTAAATGATTTATTAAATGGACAAACAAATAAATCAGCTTACACCTAATTTCCCTAATGATATTAGAAATGACTAACTGTACAAATTGTGCGAAGTATGAGCTACTATTAACCTGGAGCACCTTTCATTTTAAGGTGCTTCAAAACAGCCATCAATTCTCATCTGTGCTGAAACAAAAACACGATTAAAAATTTGACTCCTGCCACGCACTCCACAAATAAAAACACTCCACCCTCTCATTAATAACATTGCTATTTTCTGCTTTAATAAAAGAGGGTTGTGTACTCAGAGTTGTCAGCCATAAGTCAAAGCTGCCCTGCAGAGAAGTCAGCCAAAGTAAAACCAAGACAACAACATGCCTCCCCCCTCCAAACTCCAAACTTTCTACTTAATCTCCGTCTCTTGCACTGCTATATTCTGAGTCACTTCCTGCTTTGTGTTTTTCTGTTTAAAGAGACATATCGTTTTCATCGTTTGCCCCCCTTCCTCCCCTTTTCCTGTGGAGAACGAGCGGAACATAAAAACTCAGACTTTAAATCACAAGAGGCCGCAATCCTTTCACCTCCTTTCCTCCACATTATACTCATCTAAAAGTGAGCATCCAACACCTACTTAAATGTTTTAGCTCGGTGAGCATATAGGAACATAAATAATTCAAAATTAACCCCCGCTGAGGGGGGCTATGGAGATCATAAATTATTTCGTCCCCAGATGACGTTCCAGGGTTGGAACACCTAGAGCTGAGAATAGGTGCTCATTTAAGCTAGTAAAGTCACATATTAATTTCTGCATAATAATTTCTTTACGTATTTTATTGTTGATACTGAATTTAAATGAGCTATGGTTGTGCTGTAAAGAAGAGTAGTTATTCTATACCTATAGAACTCCGACAGCCACTTTTTTGACATGTGAAACCTGAAAAGTGTGGCTTTTATTTGTATTTCGCCCCAGCAATAAAGCAGTTTGCAAAGCCACCTTTTTGTACAAACACAGCTGCAAATCTTTTGGTTTATAGCTCACCAGTTTTACATTTAAAAAGACAAAATCTTCTTTTAAAACAATTTTCCAAAATAACTGAGGCTGTCAGATTAGATTAAGAGTGCCTTTCAGCATCATTTTTAAGTTGCGACACAAACGCTCCATGGAATCAGGTCTGGATTTCAACACAGGAATATGCACTGATTTGTTGTGGTTGTTTAACTTTTCTGATCCACAAAGGTTTTGCATTTCTGCCAAATGGGTATCTTTTTTGTCTCATCTGTCCAGACTACCTTCTTTTAGAAGGTAGTCTGGACAAGTTCATTGAGTGTTAGACTAAAAGGTTTTACTATCAACAGAGTCCCACACCTTAGCTGTACATCTCTGCAGCACCCCTTCCACCCACATACTTCCCGTAAGCCTCGTCTGTTTCTTTGATTAATGTTCGTTCTGCCACCCTGTCATTTCTCTGCAGGTTCGTAGTAGTGCCATATTCTTTGCAGAACAGTCCTTTAAACTGTATACTTCTCCACAATTTTATCCATCATGATGCCAACAAACCTGAAGCCTGCACAAAAGAGGTTCATAAACACTGAAATTAAATTACATATAGTTGGACTGTATTACAGTAGGAGGAATGGGCAAATAAAATTTTGCAAATTTTATTTGCAAAATTTCTTTAAGAAGTTTAATTTCCTTTCCACTTCACAATTATGCACTTTATGCATGCCAAAAATATGGAAGCAACTTTAAGTATGATGCATGACAAGACTTTGTCATCATTGATATACAATATTTGCTCACATTAGACATAAATTTATGTTCCCAAAGGATTGCTGAATAAATGTTGACAAAAATATTTTCAGGACTAAAAAAAATTGCCAGAGTTTCATCTTTAGTCCAATAGTGAAACTAAAAAAAAAAAAATAATACACCACAAGGCAAGTTTATTTGTATTGTACCATTCATAAGGAATCCTTTCAAAGTTCCTTTCAGGAAAAATAAATGAACATAGTGAAAAATAAAAAAACAAAAAAAAAACACACACACATGCACACCACCGCGCACCCCCACGCACGCACACAAAAGAATCACATAAAAACATAGGAACACGGGATATTCTCACATAAGAGAAAGAAATGTTAAAACGACAACATGTAGACAAATAAAAGGCTAAAACAACAGAAATGATAAAGTGATCACTGGTATTTAAAAATTGGCAAAACAAAAAATCAGTCCTGACTGAAAGCAGCCTATAGCTTCTGCACATCTCATGTAAATGGTTCAAGAGCTGAGAAGCAGAGAAAACTAAAAACTGCCTCCCTGGTTCAGAAAACACTGAGCGAAAAGATCTCTTGTAACTTCAGATATGTACATTTTATTATTGCATATTGCATGTTGTCCTATACATTTGGTAAAGTCAGAGGAGTTTAACTTAAAATAAATTCTTTGGAAGAAAGAGAAACCAAAATACATAATAATTACAGTAAAAAAATAAATTTTAATACGACCAAAGCACTGGCACTGAAAGGGCACAAAAAACAGCAGAGATGGAAGCATCTCTCGCCTCAAGTGTCCCTTTATGAAACTGTGCAAGACAGATGAAGCTATTCCTTCATGTAAATCTCAGCCATAAATTCACCCATAAACAATGAGAGTATGAAAACAAAGCAAAACAGGACACCTGCGGTGAATATTTTGTTGACATTTACAACAACTCTATCAAAAGGTTTTGCCCATCATTCTATGTGCTGCCCAGGAGGCAGTGATGTATGGCCGGCCAGAAACAGTTAATCAACTTGAGCAGGGGAAGAAATATTCACGCCAGGTAATTGAGAACACAATAGCAAGCTCTATGATATAGGGAGGGTACATTTAGATGTGCTGACACCTGGACATTGTGACTTGGGGTGGTGGGGGGGTGATTTAGAGTTGAACTGTGATATTAACTTGAGACACGGTTGCAACCATCATCTTGTAATTGGACAAAAAAGGCAGAACCAGTTCTAGGTTGGAATGGTAATGAATCGTCTTGTGCATATTTAAAATATGAAAGACAGGGAGGACTAGTACAAGTAATGCCAAAAATTGCCGTGCTCAAGCATCAAAGCACTTTTTGACGTGTGCCTGCTCTGTATCATAAGTGAGATGTGGAAACACAAACTGATCCCCAATATATAAAAAAAAACAGCTACTGTAACGAGTAAAAGAGAAGGGGGGGATATTCGCTTTAGAAAGTGGTTGGTAATATACATATCAAAAGAAAGACATGGAGATTTCCCGTGCCTGTGCATCCCATCCATGTACCCCATCCCTCCGCCCCCATCCTGGGCTGGGCGAGTGAGCTGGGGGTCTGTTGCAAATTTTTTGCAGGTGAGCGAGAGCCAGAAACCTGCTTACGATGCTCTGCTGCTCATAATCCATAGGTTCTATCAGCAGATTACTAGAAATAAAGTGTTGGGAGAGACGTAAAGCGGGACTCAGAATCCCAAATGAGACAATGATGATTTTTTTTAGTCTGCACATTGCGGTGATGCATATTATTACCAGCTCAGTAAAGAAGAAAAAGAAAAAAAAAGGAAATTCTGAAAGGGGGATCTGTTTAAATCGTGCCAGGATTATATGGTAATTTATGTGGCAATATTTCATAGATGTACCTGAAATCAAGAGTGGGGGCCAACAGGAACAAAACGTTTTAGAAAATATACTCACAGTATCTGCCTGGCAAATTTTCATAGGCGAATAACTCTTATGTTTTCCCAATATTTAAACACTTTTTTTTTTTTTACTTTCTACCCTCTCAAGCACCACTGGATGTGTATAGGGCAATTCATTTCTCTCATGGTTTTATCCATTAGAGCTGGACTGCTAAATGCTTCACCTTTTGATTTTGAGGAGGAGTACAGCATTTGTCAAGGGAGAGGTGAAGGTGCTTTATTGCTCCAAATTTCATCACAATAAAGGCTTATAGGGAAAGTGGCATAATCGTTGCCCTATAAATGTCTCTGTGTAGATTACATGCTTCTCGCCCGACTAATCCTGGTAATTGATGAACTTGTATGCTGACAATTTTTTAAATATTATTTTGTAATTTGTTTATTAATTAAGATAACACTTATTTTGGGACCTCAACCAAGTAAACACGATTATGTGCACTGCGGGGTGAGTGTTCAGCGTTCCTGACGTTCCCAAAGCAGCGGGGCTGGCTGAGCTGGCAGGCTGCTGCTTGCCAGGGAATGTCTAATATTCTTCCACTGAGAAGTTTAATTCATTTGCCATGAAGCTAAAAATAAACACAGTCACACTTAATTGGGCTCTGAATGTGAGCATTATTGAGTTGCAAGACCACAAATTACAGCCAAGGACTAAACATTTAAAGAGCTGAAAGACTGTGCAAAGCAAACGTGACTGTATAAAAGCCAATATATACAGTGCTTAGAAGAATTATTCGTACTCCTTGAACTTTTTCATATTTTGTCACACCACAATCACGAACTTCAATGTGCTTCATTGAGAAATGTTTTGACAGATGAAAAGAAACTGTAAAGTAGAAGGAGAAAATCCTGAAAAGTCAAGTGCGCGTAGTGTACAGTTATTCTGACTCAATGCTTCAGAAAACCGCCTCTCCCTGCACACAACTGCAAGTGTTTTGGGGTATATCTCTGACAGTTTTGTACATCTAAGTACTGAAAATTTTGCCCAATATTCTTGCAAAACAGTAAAGTCACTCAGGTTGGATGGAGAGCATCTGTGACCTTCAGTTTCCAGGCTTTGCTACAAATTGTTAAATGGATTCAGTTCTGGACCTGCAGAAAAAGAAATAGCTTCTGCAGCCTCGAGCAGGTTTTCTCCCTAGATCACTGTAGTTCTAGCTCTACCAACCAACTCAACAGTAGTCAAATTTTAGTCTTGTATGACCAAGTCTTCATACTCATTTCTTTGTCATGTAACTGTTTTTTTTTTTTTTTCTTTTACAAATACCAAAAGATTTTCTCTCTCTTGACATATACCATCAGGAGTTAAAGTCCTGGGATGAAACATTTGCAACGTTTATGATGCACAGTGACTCCGAGGCAGGGCGAGGGAGCATCAGGATACGAGAAAGAGAAAAGCCAAAAAAGATTTCCATAAAAAAGTGGAATAAATAGGTGCCGGAGCTACAACAATTTGGATTTACATACATTATCCAGTTCTATCTCTTTGGGATATTTCACAGTCGTGATATGTGAGCAGGAGCTGAGAGATAAACTAAATATGACCTATGCTCTGCAGGCTGAACCAGAAAGAGCAGACGCCTGTAAGAATACTGGAGGAGCAGAAAAAAGGGGATGAGAGGATGAGGACAAAAAGCCAAGGGAAGGAAGAAAAATGACACTAAAAGGAAGGCACAGACTGATTGATGTTCTGCCGTATTTGAAGATCAGTGGCAGCCTTGTGGTGGCAAGCACAGGGGTCAGTGAGCGTGTGCGTTAAAAATGTGTGTCCATGATTGCTTATAAGGGCATATGGCTTTCTTTGACGGTTTCTCTGGTGGCATTGTGCCTGTGTGCAGAAACATGTTTCCAGAGTCCCTCTCCCAGTTCCTCTCTCTCTCACACACACACACATACACAATCTCTCTCCATTGTAGGAGAAGTCTCAGTCACTGGGCAGCTGGGGGAAATCAGATGGGAGCAGAGAATAACATGCTCAATTTGGCTTGGGAGTGGAGCCGGGGCTAGAAGAAAGGAGAGCACCGTGATGTATCGAGCCGTTTGCCAGCCGGGTAGGGCACATGGTGGCAGCCCTCTTTCTGCCTGTCAGCAAATACACATTTTTAACCCCCAAGCAATGGGAGTCTGGAGTATGTCAGCAAGAGAGCAGGTGGAGGGAAAAGTGTGAATGATTTGTATCAGGAAGTGCTCACCAAAGAATTGGCATGCTGTGAAAATTGTGAACAAAATACAAGCAAAAGGATTAGAAAATCTGCTAAATGATATGAAATCAATAAATATCAAATGGCAAAACTGAGAATTGTTTTAAAATACAGTTAAAATTAAATATTTACACAATCCCAAGATGTCACAAATGGAAACAAGTGTTTTTGAGGTGTTTCCTTACAATGCATTAACAGGTGAAAAATTATCTCAACTGCTTTAAATTAACATTTTATAGGGTTACATAGCATAATCCTCCTGACTTTGACAAATTACTTATTTAATCTTAAAATATCAATGTCCTTTGGCATTTCTGATGTGTAAAATGCTTTAAAATTAATTAATCTCTTATTGCAGTTGTGAAATCTAGATGGAAAAAAAAAGACTGTTGGGAAAATCCAACATTTAAGATGGGCATATTTATTCAGTGGTAAAAGAAACACACATTGGGGCATAAATGTTTTTAACAAAGCCAATATTGGCTAAAGGTATTGGCAATCCTTTATAAACCAGTTTATAAGGACTTCTAATGAGCAATCCATGACTTTCTGTTTCCCTGTCATGACACAGTGGCCAATTTCGCTTAGTCACTAAGCAATACAAGGACCCATGTTCATCTTGCCATCACACACAGTGAGGAACAAGTTTTCCAAGATGAAAAAAAACACAATTGCGAAAGATTAATATAAATTAGTAGTTGGTGAATCCAAACTTCACCATCTACTGGCACGTCAGGAAAAGCAAGTTTCAAAACAAACATCAGCACATGACTACATGACAAGCGATGTCAGAAAAACACATTTTCAATCTTACACAATTCTAAATGTAAACCAGTGAAAAGCAGTAAAATCTGTGAACTCAACCAGTATACTAATATTGGATGGTCACTGAGTCTTTCTATTGAATAATGATCTGGAAAAATGGTCAAATACGCAAAGATGTTTGACCAAATACAAAAGAGAAAAGCTGTAGAATGAGCAGAGGAGAAACTCAGAGAGAATGAGTCAGCAGGGGTAGCAATAATTGTGCCATTAGTTTTGTTAAAAAGAAAAAAACGAATATTTCTGAACATGGCAAAAGAAGTTAAGGTTTGTTTGACCATTTCAATCAAACAACATTTCTTCAGTATTTATTTGCAAGTGAAATAAAAAAATGATTTGGTTTTAAGGCTTTTTACACAGCGGTGCAAAAAGTGCACCCGTTGTCTAGGCCAAGGTGTCTAAGGTTTTGGATATGTAGTAATTTATCTACAAATCTTTTAAACATGCGATTTTTGTTCAACAAATAATCTGTGTTGTTTAGACTTAGACTTCAGGTTAGACTTATAATTTTAATTCTTACTGTCTTACTGTTATAATTTTAGAACCTGGGAAATAGGAGATCAACTTTGTGTGCACCTGGACTTTATGTCTCAAAAGATAAGAGTAATTTTTACACCTTGAAGCAACAGTTGATTCCATCCAGACACTTAAACATTTGGAGCAGCAACTGTGCCATATTGGAACAAGAGAAAGATATCCTCATTAAGCAACTGCTGTTCCCCTTTCAAACTTCATGATAATCAAACAGAGGCAGCTTAACACTATATCAGTGAATGCTAGCAAATAACAAGATGGCATCTTAAAATCAGCTACATAACATCAGCGTTTTTGGTAAATGTAGCAAAGAACACCACGCTGTCTCACATTCAACCACTTAACACATTCTCCACTTTTCTACTTTCTCCTTTATCAACTCGGGAGTCTATCACTGCTACGTCAACATTAGCCCTTGTTCCACCTCTGTGCTTGAAAAGCAAAACAAACAAAAAAGAAAGCACATTTCTATTTATAAAGAAATTTGCAACTTTTTTTATGACAATCTTGCTTATTTCAGCAACAAAACAATATGCTGCATTTTGTATTATAACATGATGACAAAATGACCTAGGTTAGTTTCTGAAATGCCAGCATTGGAAGACATTTTCTCACCTTTAACCAGGTCAAAGACAAAGGGCTCAGATTACAGTTCCTAAATAATGCTCATTATTTCCACCTTTGAAATTATGTATTTGGTCTAATTGAGCATTAGGTTCAATTAGACCAAAAGCAAAAAGCAGCCGTTTGCCACAAGAACTTTCATATGAAATTATCCATCACACCAAGGTTCCAGATATAGTCATTTTTTTATTGTTGGGAAGCTAATGCACATTACAAAACAAACTAATAATTAGCCTCCTATTGGTAGTGTGAATGGTCACATGACCAGACCTCTTTACATCCTGCTTGCATCACTAGAAAGAAATTAATGTGCACAATTTGGAATGTAAAGCAGCTTAATTAACAGGCGTAACTGATATATTAAATTAATATATATTTAAATGGTGTCCTACTGATAAATAATGGGAATAATATGTCCCATTTTCATTTTAAAACTGTAAAAGCATATGTATTTTTTAGACATTTAAGAAACCCAAAGTGATGGAGTCACTTTGGGTTTCTGACTTTGGGTGCACTATTGTACACTATTGTACTTTATTGACAAAAAGTCCAGTAGTGAAACATCTTGTCATTAAATGGTAATGTAGCGAGTTAACACCCTTCACTCCTTATTCTGGGACAAAGGGGGCCCGGGTGGAGACACACCCGGGCTAGGATCAAGCTCAAGTTTGTGTGGATAGCCCTGAAAGCATCGCCGGTTGCCCCCAAATTCTAGGAAATTTCAAGTACAACTCCTGAACCACATAAAGGCCTTCCAAACAGCTCAGTTCAAATCCTCTGTATTGCTGCCTCAGAACCGTTTTTCAAAAAATCTTTCATGCTGCCTCTGTGGTTTAAAGTGTAGACTTTAATGAGATAATGTGCATCTTTATTCTATGTTTTGTGTATGTGACCTCCACACGTAGAAGATTTATCTTTATTTGCCCAGAGGAGACACAGCTCTGACTAGAAAAACATGAAAGTCTTCTAAATATGCCAAATTGCTGTCTGACCTCTGACCTCCCACTTCAGTTAACTTGCAGTGTGCTTAATGAACTACAGAAAGACAAAACTCTTTAAAAACTATCACTGAACAAAAATCTCAAGAAAAATCACACGAAGCCACATATTTCTGAAGGTATGCATATTATAGCATCTCTCTTAGTAGAGAATATTTCAATAGAAGCCCAGGAAGTCGGTATTTCTGCTGTTTGTTGGCAGCATACAAGGCAGCCTGAAGGTCCCATTGCAACACATATAAACACACACAAGCCTCCACAGCAAAACTAAAGACTTCTTTTCAGCTTTAGTCGAGGGAAGTGGGCTGGGGAGGCCCTTTGATGTGGGAACACTGAGGTCAACATGAACAGTCTGTGCAGCGCTAAATTCCATCCCCCACAAAAGTTCCCTTTTCGCTTCTGCAGCTACTGGCTTCGGTTTTTGAAGCCTATCTTCAAAACAAGTTTAAAAAAAGAATTTAGCACGGTCTGCATATGTAGGAGTACAGCATGGATAAATGCCGTGATTCTGGCTGGAGTCAACACGTTTTCTTTTAAAGTCTGCAGTGTGTGTTGCATTTAGCTTTTTTTTTCCCATTTCTTACATGTATGACCCTTTGTTTTCTGAATCCAAGGGAAAACGTAAAAAAGGTCTAACCACCACATGAACTGATTTCAAATGTCATGTCTTATTAGACGCAAACAGAGGGGAACGTCTGGTTCGCTCAGACGTCCAATGAATTTGTCAAAATTTTATGATAATTCATTCAATTACTCTTTAGACATTTAAATGATGTTGGGAGTTAGAAGGGAGGTGATGAGGGTCAGCTGAAGAGAGAAGAGAACGGGAAGGAGAGAGGGAGCTAAGGGGGGTGGGCTAGGAAAAGAGGGATTGGGGAATAATCCTGCTCTTGATATTACACTCCCTCCAGAGGCCTTTTAAAGGCTCCCGTCTCAGTGTGAGGCCTCCTAAACTTCTCAGCAGCAGCCAGTCAGGCCCCCTCCTCTCCAAATACTTCTGTACAAACACATCTACTGCTGAACCCACACGAATGGTAATTAAAAACCCATGTACTGTAGTAGAATCTTCGAGGAATCTTTGGTTTTCACACATTTTAATGGACATGAGAGAGCAAATGTTCTTTGCTACAATACACCTTCAACTGTGCGTGTGTCTAGAAAACAAAATCAAGCAAAGTAATAGAAAACACACAAACAAGCATGCACTTACGCAAACACTAGTGCATTCATTCCTGAGAGAATGACAATAAAAAGGCCCGTTGCTCCTCTTGACCTTTGGCCCCTGACCCCTGGAGGTTTCCCTGTGCCTTTGCTGGAAGGCGGGGGTGATAAAAGGTGTGGAGGTGGTGGGGTCCTGAGAACACCTCCCTTAGTGAGACAAGCTCAAAAAAGGCATCATGGGTAAGCTCCCCCTCTAGTGTTCACAATCACCCCTTGTTCTATGTGCCAAAATGTGCATTTTCTTTTTAAATACATAACCAAACACAGCCTTCCATATTACGAATGCACAGCAATGTATGTTTCTACAAGTGCTGAATCATTTTGCAGTTCACAACCTAAATAAACAGGAATATTGCTAAGAAGCTTTGCTATGCTTTAAATGGAGGCATTTTTGGTTGTTTTTGTCTTTTAATCAATCACCAAACATATTACACACTGTTCTATTGAATTAAATGTAAAGGGGACATTTTAGAAAAAGACACTGGTTCTGATGACGCAGGTAACTGGTTCTCAAACTTTGCATAACAACCACCACCTCAGTAAATGGCATGCTTTCATCATGTTTGACAATCTAAATGTTATTGAAACATTTTAAGTTTATTTCATTAAACTAAAAAACACAATTCAATGACCATTCATGATTGGTTGGAGGATGCAGTTTAACTTTTACTGAGAGGTTAAAATGTCCAAGTTTAAAGTTGATAATATTCACAAAAAGTTCAAGTTGGAATTCCATGTCAGAACGTTTGGTGTTTATAATGGACCCTTACCTTCAAAATCTATCCACACCTCTGATGATTTTGTATATCAATAAATAGTTCACACACAGAATTCTGCACTCTTATACTGAACTTGATGCTAGAATGTTTGAACATTCATCCCAGAGTGCACAACATTATTAGTTTGCATTACTAATAAAGATGTAAATAAGATGCAAATAAATATCTGATAGGCTTGCTTGGAAAAAAAACAATTAAAAGATTTTTGCCCTTTTCCTGATTTGCTGCTGTGATTCTTACACACAATGGAAAGCTGAGTAGCATGTCTCCTGTCGCTGACACACAGGTGTAAAACTTGCACCAGCATGTGTACGCTTATGGTGGCTTGGAAAAACACATTATGGCATGATAACAATGAAATAAACAGTTGTAATGGCTGAAAGAAAGAGGGGGTGAGAAGTGCACATAAGTGCAAATGGAGGTACGAATGACTGAAAGTTGGCCACTGCAAGGTAAAGAAAACAAAGAACAAATCTCAAAATAAACAGCTTCTAATTCAGGTCTGGCATGACTGACTGTTAACAAAATAAGTAAACAATCACATGACTTAGAATTTTTTTTTTAAACCATGACTGATGCTGACAAATGCTGACCTGGACCTAGTCAGTACCAGTAGTTATCCTGATCACTGAGCATATCAATGAGTTACTCCTACTGGTTATCCAACTTAAAACTTTTACATGGTTAAGCTGGTTTTGATGTTATGAATTTAAAGACAAATAGCCACCAAATCTCATTCCTGACTCATGTTGTCTACTTTAGTCCTAACTGGGAGTTCTCGAAATGTTCTTCACCACATTTCTTCTTGGAGTAATTCTTTTTTGTCAAAACCTGAGATCAATGCGCTTGAACAGATAATCATTTTGGCTTTAGGTGATAACTGGTTTTACATCACAGTCAATTCGATCAAATTCATTTAGCAAATAATTAATATAAAACTTTTTTTTTTTTTTTTCTGACTGCCTCTGAAGGAAGCCAATGCTACCTGTAACACAGTTTGAGAGCCTAGTCCTAGAACATATATCATATTATGATGCCCGCTGAGGTTTTCTCTTTCTCTTGCAGGATGGGCTTTTGCCGTAGGCACATTCAAAGCATCTGCTCATTGCTGCCTGAAAGCCGAGGATGGCGGTTTCCATTCACGTCTAAACCATTCTGCTGCCTCCTTTTCTAGCTGAGCCACGCCTGAGGCCATGCTAATTACTTTCCCTCTTGCGCTAAATTACCCAACTTTCACTGGGACTCTGTTGCCCGCTAGAGTCCAGCACTGATACCAGACGGAGAGGACGGAGTGAATGATGAAGAAAGGGGACAGAGAGGCAGAGGGAGGAGTGAGTGGTGAAAATAGAAACAAACCAATAATCTCCTACGCAGCCTCCTAAACGAGAGCCGCTCTGTCCCTAATGTAGACAAGTCATTTTGTACAAACCTTTAAAGCCCACTGGGCCAGGCGAGCATGCAGAGCAGCGCCGCCTGTTTCAAAGATCTTTTGCAATCAGTTACACAATGGACCCCCTCATTTTATGCTGCTACATCATAAAAGTGCTCCTTTTGTTACATTTCCATCCTTAAAAGGGTCTTAATCCCCATCCTTTCAGACCAGTCTATGGTAAATTCCTCAGGGACATCCCATTCGCTGCAAGGGCTGGAGTGACCCACTCAGAAACCAGCATGCAGGGCTTTGAGCTTTTCTTCTGCTGCCACTCTCCAGAGAACATTAAATCGTACTTTTCATCCCCCTCACCGTAGGGGGAAGCCCCTTAATGATGACAGAGAAAGAGAAATTCCTCCACTCTGTCCTATGACACCATTCTGCTGTCAAGCAGGCGTCTCGGCAGACAGAGAATCAAACATGGCTTCCTGCAGGTGGAACGCCAGTGAAGGTCACAGTACAGTCCAAAGAGACTAGAAGGATAGAGGGCGGGAAGGAGGGAGGGAGAGGAAAGAAAGGTTGTACTTCAAAGGAAGACCAGCTTTTTCCATTGCAAATTGAGTCATCTGAAGGAAAGGGTTGGGGAAAAAAGGGAATGACAGCCACAAAACTACACAGCATACATTTATAGATTAAATTTGTTGAAGTTGCTTCCACATGAAGACAACATTCTTTGTAGAAGTCTTCATGCTTGTACAAGATTTCCATATTTATGTTACAACAACCCTTATTCATGTCTTTTATTCAGATTTCATGAGATTTTCCAACAAAAAGTGAGCATATATGTAAAGTGAAAAAAAAAATGTGTATAAAATTCCAACTTTTTAACAAAAAATCCTGAACAATCATTTATGTTCAACTCCCATGAGTCAGAAAAGAAACACTGAACATCACCCTGCTGTCATTTGATAAAACATAATGTTGGCAACATCAACCAATAGAGAGGCTCCTTTAAGACGGGCGAAAGGGCTGGTTAGAGTTGCGGAAAATATGGACACATAAACAAACCAGGCCAACCTTAGAAACCTTGAGGCAGGTAAAGTATTCTTTAGGAAAGGTTTTTCAAACAGGACAGAATTTAAAAGAACATATTTGATCATTAGTATTACCTAATGTCACAACAAATGTCTCAAGACACTTTACAAAAAAAAAAAAAAAAAAAAAAAACTTTAATCCAATTGAGAATCTGTAAAAGCATTTGAGAATTAAGATAAGGTAACAAATGCTCTAGATGTGCAAAGTTGGTGGAGGCATCAGCCAAATGACTTTGAACTTGTTGCAGTTTTTTACTTAATAATGGCTCAATGGTGGCTGAATATAGATAGGCACAAGAATAAAAAAAAAAAAAAAAAATAAAATAAAAAAAATAAAAATGTGTCAATTTTCATCTGTTTCACAATTATGCACCATTTTGTGCTATGAACAACATAATTTTATTTGTAGAAAGACGCCAAACAAACAAGTGCTGCGGCCTTTTTAGTTTGTGTCTTGGTCTTTGTGTCTGAGTGTATAGCATTATTAGAGAGTCAGCTCAGTCCTTTGAAAGAGTAATACTGAAGGATTTGAGCAGGTGAGGATGTCACTGATAGTTTTCAGCGAGAGACGAACATACTCCATAATCCTCTAGCTACTAGCCTTACCCCTCTGTAATGGCTTTTGTGACTGGCTGGATTTGGCCAACACAAAAGTCATGGAAATGTATACCTGCGCATACAAAGCCAGCTCAGACACCTTGTGAAGTCCAATCAGGTGTTTTCTTTTCTTTTCCCTTTCTTTTTTTCGTCTTAGTTTTCAAAGTTTCCTCATAGTATTCTTTTAAATTAATATACAATCAGGGACATTATAATGTGGGTAAGACACAACTGAAGCTGTGATGTAAATGCAGTGGGCCACCTGGTTCAACTTGAGGAAAATTGAAATAAAAGAGATGCCATCAAAAGCAATAATGACATGCAGAGTCGGGGAGGGGCTAGTAAGAGCCAATAATCACAACCAGCACTAACGCTGGAATCTGATTAAGCTGCTAATGACCTGTCACTCAACAGTGAGGCAGATGTTTATAGATGCCCAGTACCAACCGCACAGCTCATCAGTCAGAGTCAGAACCTTGGCAGCCATATCACCTACCACACCCACTTACTTAGCATGGCCCATGTGCAACACTGGGGAGAACGGCTACCAGGTTACGAATAGTGAATGTGCTTTGAAAAAAATTAAAGGACAATTCTCTTGCATTTTATTTAATTGCGTCTATTTGTTTCTTTATTCTTACTGTCCTTGTGTGGCTACGCTGCAACACCACCTCTGCCTCCCCTGAGCCACTGTCCCGTTACTTTCCCCATTTGTAATGTGGAAGCAGCCATTTTCTTGTAGTGACTCTCTCAGCTTTCACCCTGACGCGTGACACTCATGACAAATTGGGTGTGGAAGTGAAGGTGATGGGCTGTGAAAGCAATGCCCCTGCCCCCTCCCTCTCCATACACACAGCGCACATACACGTGAACATGGCCAGACAAAAATACAAAAACATCACTGTGCGCGCGTCTGTGTATGTGCGTGTTTCACACACAATACTTATAGTCACTCAACCCTCCTTGGAGACAAAGAACAAAGGTTGTGTTGCAAACAGGGTGATGACCCACCTGAATGTGTACCAGACAAAAAAGAAACAGGAAATGGAAATGCTGACTTCCTTCAACTGTAATCTTGAGTTTTCACTTGGACCCCGTTTGTTTAAACCTTTTGAATAATGTCCAATTTCCTTTTCTTAAATAACCCAAAATCTACAGTCCATTATTTCCGCATTTCAGGTCTGTTCTTAATTTGGAAGCAAGACAGTTTAACATTTCCATCAAACAGTCCTGCCATGACAGTTTGTTTTCCAGTAATTTATTAACCAGTTAAAATGCCTTGATCACCTATGGTTTTTGTGAGACATCTAGTAATTTCAACTGGGAGAAAAGAAAAAAAGATCATACTGAATTGTGCAGCAATTATCATAACATTAGACTAATTCCCATAGAAGTATTTAAATTATATGGTTGGTTGATTGCATGATGAATTAAAGAGTCATTCTTTTCTCTTACAAAGATCCACATCGAACAGTAATCATGATGGGGGCTCTCAGGAACATTTAAGAACAGACAGGCCGGAACAGCACTAACCTAATACAGTAGACCTATTATTATATTCATCGCCTCCTGGGACGTAATCCAACCTGTAGACTGAGCCTCATCCACAGGTATTTGATCACAGCATAATGCGCACATTAATGCTATACAAATGCATCATGTGAGAACCTGAACAATTTAATTTATTCTCCCTTTATTCTAATAAATCTAAATACTCTCTTACTCTCCGAAGTCACTGGTGCTTATTGTAATCTCAGTATGAATGCAGCCGTTCATTAAAGGCCTCAGAGGCTTGTTAGTGAACATCAGTGAACAAACAGCATCATAAACACTGATGAACACACAGGGATAAAGTTGTGGACATGTTTAAAGCAAAGTTAGGATATAAAACATCCAAAGCTTTAAACATCTCACAGAGCTGCATCATGTGAAAATGAAACGAGTTTGACACAGCTGCAACCCTACCAGGGCATAGCTGTCCATCTAAACTGCCAGGTGGAGAACATTAATCACAAACCCAGTCGAGCTCAGGTGGGAGGATGTGAGAAATCAACTATTAGATTGGAATAGATAAGAGAAACAAGCTTTATTGCACCTCAATGGGGAAATTCAAGTGTACAAATGGCAGCTATTAAAAATAGCATACACAGATTCAAAGAAATATACAACTGAAGCAGCAATGAGAATGACAAATTGAGACAAGATTTTATACTTGCTTAAACACTGTTGTGTCATGACTTTAGGACTAGGATTTTTGTTAGTCTATTTACATCAGTTACATAAGAGATATCTGCTGCATGCACTGCTGGCTATGAATGGGGAATCAAGGGTGTGTCCAAGCTGATATGCTGCTTTCAGCACTGTTAAAAATATATATGTACCCTGTACAAACATGGAGACAATAATGAGCATTGTCATTATCATTATCAATCATCCCAAAGCTGCTTTCCATCAGTAATCAGAACATCTGTCACTCAGTCTTACACTCCTCTTTTTACAGTCCTTTATAGTAATCTTTAGTAATTAATATATCACAGCACAGCAAAAATAACAGTATACAAGAAGAAGAGGATGGAATGTTGGATAAGATTTAATCTTTTTACAAATGGAAATCTAAAAATCACGAGCTGACAAATTAATGTGCTTTATTTAAATCATTCTATTGAAGGGCTGGCTGTTTGTTTAGCATTCCCTCTCTGCTGAATGTCAAACCTGCTACCCAGTTTCAAGTCTTCTGCAGTGACAAACATCTTTTCTTCCAGCGTAATAAAATTCAAATTAGACATGCTGCAGCTTGTAGTGATAACTTGACAAAATGTGGAAAAAGTTCAAGGGGAACACTTGTCTGTCATTCCTCCTTTATTTCAGTATGTTTTCATATAAAACACATTTGTTTGCCTCAACTTTGAAATGCTAACTTAAGGACTCGGTCGCATTTTACTTGTACTGTTTTATATGACAGCATTGTGTCCTTTAGCTGAATTTCTTCATGAACATCTCTCCTTTTATGAGGATGCAAGCTTGGTGTGTCTTCTAAGACAAGATATGGACAACATATTAAACCATCTAAAGCCTAAAATACTGTTTGAAGATCAGAAACGTACATCGAAGAATATATAAAGATAATGATTAGAGGACATGTTACCGTAGAACACCATTAGCTCAAAATTGATTGAATTATGTTAGATTTAGACCTTCAGGATTTTTTTTAAACCTGCACCCAGACCATCACCTGGGAAAGAGTTTAAATGCATATTAATGAGGGAGATGGCATCATTAGTTCACAAAAGAGGGTGCAGTTAGTGAAAAGTATAAGAACCTCCTGAAAACACGATTGTACAGCATATTAGGTTAAATCCTCACATGATCAAACTTGAATGTTGTGATTGACAAGGCTTTCATCATTGGGCATACAATCCCTTGAGAGATGAAGCAGAAATGCCTGTCCCACAATGCACAGCAGGCCATATATTCACTTACAACCCCTACAGGCAGCAGAGAGCAGCCTTGTTGCCTTTGATCCCTGCAACCAATTGTTTATAGAAGTTATAGAGTTCCTCGGACCTTTTTGTACTGGTCTAACATAAGCTACACAGCTGGGACGCAAAAACAACTCAACAAGCGTAAATTCACCCGTTTTAAGTGGTTCAGGCCACGTACCTATCTATGAACTCAAATGACCAATGAAAGACACTAAACTATGTCTTCTTACTACTAAATTAAATCATTATATAGGTTTGTGCTTATTTGTTCACGTTTAAGTTTTTTTTTTCTCCAAAGCACTAAAGCAATACATTTAATTATATTAAATGATATCTATAAGCTAGATAAGTACAATATCCATTCAATTCCCATAATTAAAAAGAAAATTATCTCAAGAGTCTTTATTCCTTGTCTACGAATGTATTTTCTCTATGGTATTGGGCATTGCTAAGCTGTAGCCCTGTTTGTGCTTGAAAGCCATTGTGTTCACATCAGACGAAAGCTTTTTTTGTGCCATTGTGGTCGGTGACAGATTGAATGAGAGGGAGTGTTTCCCAGTACCAAGATGTGTGAGAGACACCTGCTGGGCTGGGCTGCACTGGCCTGCCCTGGTCCACCATTAAAACATGTAGCATTAAGGACTCCTTTGTTTGCCAGGAGCTGTTTGTGATGACATGTTTTAAGTGTGGACCTCTATGTGATCCATGCTGTTGTGAGAAGAATTGAAAAGTGGCTTTTGAAAAAATGTGATTATACAGGTGCATCAGAAGAAAAAATAGAATATGATCGAAAAGTTCATTAGTCTTTATTAATTAAATAAAAAAAAAAAACTAAACAATTATATAGTAAAAACCCACTTCTAGTTCTCAGAAATACACAATAAGCTACAAAACAAAAGGTAATTGAGAGAGAAAACCGATTGTTCGTATAGAGGGCATAATTTTGGAAAGAAAAAGTTGTGGAAAAAATTGGGAACGGAGAAGTAGTAACTGCCGAATCGGGAGGATTCTGAAGAAAAGCCTATTTGAGAGTGTGGGGAAGACTCACATACTGTCAGTGTTATTGGAGTCCCCTTACACATGTATCCAGGATATATGTTACAATGTTGTTGTTTTTTTCATAAATGTGTTACCCTAAGTAAGGGTAACAAGGGGGGGAAGCGTAGCTGTACCCAGCAAATATTGAAACAAGTAATACATCCCTCTACCCACTATGTCAAAATTATCAGTACATGGTTTATTGTCCTTGTATCACTGGGTTTGATTGAGCAACCAAGAGAACAAACCTAAAATCCCACAGATAATCTATGGGTTTCTCTCAAGAAGAGGATGAGACTCAGCAGACCTAACAATGTCAATGAGTTGGAGGTGGAAAACAGACCTAACTGGGCTACATCAGCAACTTACCAGTACCACATAGTGATCATATCCATGCCACGATGCACTGATGCAGGAATGAATGTCAAAAGAGTCTCAAACAGTAGGGCTGTAACAGTGCATGTATATGCCCTGAAAATGTATGAAACAGGCCTTTTGCTCACACCGGACCAATATAGGATTGTTTTAAACTTGTACAAGGAAGAATGTCATCCATGTTCCACCATGTAACTTAAAAGCAACAAAACAAAGTACTACGTTATCTTTATTTCTCGTTCAGCTATAGTGACGACAGAGAAAGAGAGAAGAGGAAAGACCCAAATCTTTATGTCAGGCATTTTTCTACAGCAATAAAGTATTTCACTCATTCAATACAATTTATTTGTGCACTCTAAACCAAGACAAGCTGACTGTAAACAGTACTGGTATGGAGAAAAACCCACTAAAGCGCCAGCCTCACTGTCTGTGGGGTTAGTCAGCAACTTCGGTACTGTTTCAGTAGAAGTACATGCAATGAGAAAGCTTTTCCACCACCTGTGATTCCATCGTTGTTCACCTACAGCTACAACAAGTCTACATAAAAAAACCACTCCAAAACATATTTTTTCTTTAGCAAATGTTGGCACATATTTATATCTTTCATCACATTCTTCAAGTTCACAACATTATTAGTTGACAAAACTAAACCAAATTTCCAGTCATTGTTATATTTGACCTTTTATGTAGTACTTTACATTACGTTGGTTTTGGGCATCATGTGAATCAGAGGTAGGACTAGAACTTTTAATACAGTGTAATGCAAATGGTTGTTTTCTTTTTCATGATGAAAACATACCCAAAATATACTACAGACGATAGACTACTCAATAGTCGTGATCAGCTACTTTTGAGTAGCTTTACTCCTTTACACATCTCCTGTGCAAATACTTTTTAACATACTATCTTATCAATGAACAAACATTCACTGGTTTTAAAACATTCATAATTTCATCAAAGTTGAAATTTGAGTTTTTATCAGCTATAAATTATTGCCATCTGAAGCAAATGGTTAAAATGTGTTCACTATATTACTCTATTCATGCTACAGTAGAAATTACACTAGTTAAATGAGTTAACACAGTTTGAATTTTCCAGAAATACATGTAGTTTCTCTCTAAACGCATTCTAATACTTTTGGCTGCATGTAGATAATTACAGCAGTGAAATGGAATCATCAGGTGCTAAATAAAGACCAAAGTACTCCTTTATAAAAACTGCAAACATCTGAAGATAATACAGTATATATCTGCAGTGTTTTGCAATTACAGTTGCCTTTTTGTGATCTTGTGAAATAAGGCAGCATCTATTCCTTGCAGTTATTTTCCACAATTATTGTGTAAGAAAGCGAGTGCACCTAAGACCAAACCAGAAAATTCTAGAGAAATAATTCATAGGGCTGCAGAAGTAGAAACAAGAAGGTTGCTTCTAAAAGCGTCCATCGATTGACATCTTCTCAAATGTTCATTGACAAAAGAGAAACAGAGAGAAAACAAGTACAAGGAAGAGAGAGAGAGGGTGGGTAGGGGGATCCTGAGAGGGAAAAAAAAAATCCATAATTGCTCTCATCGCCATATGATTTTCTGCAGGCAATTTTCAGGGAGCTCACACTGACCTTTGCCTACTTAATTCTTGTGCAGTAAAGAAACAGAGAGATGATCACTGAGGCACATAATTACACCCTCATCGATACATGGATCTGTGTGATAGGCGATGAATGCAACACAGGGATGAAAACACAACACACATCACCCTGACAAGCGCACGCGTACACTCTGACCTGCTTGGAAGGAAACAAATGCCCACACACATATCATCATTGCATTGGCATATATTTCTACTGGGATGCAAAGTCAATGTGAAATGCATTGCAGGTAATGATGATGTGAAGGTTGGAGGCTGTGAGCTAGATGGAAGACCCCATATGGCTCTCTCCGTCCGTGTCATTACCTTGTTACGCCTCTGACTTCCATTCAGAGAGAGAGAGAGAGAAAGAGAGAGAGGATCACCCAAGACTACGCTACAACTGAAATTGTCTGGGGTCAACAGTGCCATAATTACTTTAAAATGTCAGCCCGCAATAAAATACAACAGTTCATCTGGCAGAAAGCAAATTAGCTTTGACCATGCCGTAATTACCCTTTCCTGCAGAACCATTAGAAGAGATCAAATCTTCACATTCTCTGTTTGAGGAAAGGCCATCAGAGTACACTTCACCTGACAAGGATGCACATTTGCCATTTTGCCAGGGTAATTAATTGTCCTTATAATAGAAATTTTATATTGGACTTCAGAATGTGAAAAAGTGTAATAACCTGCCAGTTTTATCTTAACCATTTGATGACACTCCTTGCCTCCTTGCTCTCGTACCATTTCCTCTTCCTTTCATATGACATCAGCTGTTGACTGATACGTCACTCTTCACATACTTTGACAGAGAGTACTTGCTCCAGTACATGCAGTACCCCAAAAGATAAATGTTTATGGAATTGATATTTATGGATAAAATATTAACCAGAGAAATGTTCAAGAAGCTGTCGTATTATCCCAGCAACTGTCTTTTATGCCAATTATTAAATTCACATAGGCTAATTTACTTGCCTTGAAGCATTATCCATATTTATTTTTCATCTAGCTTGTCTATAACAATTAATTAACCAGTCATAATGCAACAACTACAGGCCTTTTGCCATCTAGAAAAGGTGAAGAGAAGTTACTGAAGTTCAACTTGAGCATCAAAATATGTAAGAAAGAGGATTTAACTGACTTTGGCATGGTCGTTCGTAGCAGGCGGGATGGTTTTAGTGGGATGTTCATACATAACAATCTTTTCAGTCCTGTGGTACCAACATGGAATCATTTAAATACTGTTGGCTACCTAATACCTCAGTATTATTGGTTATTTTCACCCATTAATGGCCACAGTATACCGATCTTTTGATGACTACATCCAACAAAAAAATGCACCATGTCATGAAGATAAAGTCAGATCCACCACAACCTTTGGGATGTGGTGACATGGGAAATTTACATCATAGTTGTACAGCAAACAAACCTGAAACAACTGTGTGAGTCTATAACATCGATATTGATCAAAAAACCAAAGGAGGTAGAAATGTTTCTACCTTATTTTTGGAATCTATGCCAGTAAGAATTAAGACCGTTGTCTGACATTTTTTATTATACCATATTTTCATTGATTGTGATTTTATAAAAATAATTGTACCTTATTGACTATTTACCTGTAACTAAGCCTAAATAACAGTGTGGGAACTCTTAAGAGATCTACAAAGATAGGATAAGCACATTTTGAAACGGTAGATTCTAACTTGATTAT
This sequence comes from Girardinus metallicus, assembly GCA_903067095.1. NCBI lineage: Eukaryota > Metazoa > Chordata > Actinopteri > Cyprinodontiformes > Poeciliidae > Girardinus > Girardinus metallicus. The sequence continues at coordinate 64,930 of CAEGAE010045243.1, forward strand.
GAAAAATTATTTTAATTGAATGGTTGTCAAAGAAGATATTAAATTTCCTTCAAAATGTCTCAGAGTTGATGTAAGGTCAATGCAAGGCGTCCTGTGGGAGGTGGCTCTTCATCGACCAAAACTGCAAAGGACATAAATGTCAATGGACAAAAAGACCAGCAATATTTCTATCCTTTATCATTTTAGCAATAAACATGTGAAACATAAGTTCCAGCACTGGTAAGCTAATGGAAAAAGGATTATGCGTGGCACAACTGGGTGTGGAGACAAACTGTTAAGGAAAAAAAGTCAATAGGGATGTTGTCTCAGCTACGTGCTGAATGACTGAGCTACAACTGATGCTGCTGCTTCTCAATCGGAGTCTCAGCTCAAGAGAGCATTGTAACCTTATCAAATTAGCTTTGGGCCCAGCCTGTCAGCCAGTGCTGCTGGGCTGGCAGCCACCACCATGATTAGTCATATTGAATTATACATTTGGGGCATGTGCGACACCTTCCACATTAACAGTTCATAGAGCTACACACACTCATACACACATACATTCGGAGTGGCAGACATACTGTAGATATAGACACAAACTCAAACGGTGATGAAAACAAGCACACATTCATGCACGCACATGCACACACACATGAAACAGAAAACACGCAGTTTCTGTTTTGGAAGAGGGTGATGCGGATGTGCGTAAACAGGATTAGGAAAGACGGTTCCACTGTCACACAGACCTCCAGATTGTAATTTTTATGCCTCTCTGACAGCTTGGCACGGCACTAAGTCACCTAATGTTTGCTCTGACATGAAATACAGACCTGGGCACAGATGAGGTTATCAGTGGGGGGATATAAGTGGGAGGAAACGCGTCTAGTCCTATTGGGAAAGCTGTTTGGTGCTTTTGGCCAGCCGTGGTTGATTGAGGGGGCAGGATGACAGTGGCCAAAGACAGGAAAAATATTCACCATAACTGGGTCTGGTGAAACCTACCTAGAAGTGGCTGAAAGATTACAATCCTCTTCATTAAATTTATCTCCGACATAAACTTTTAATACGCACACCAGCTGTGTGTATGGGACTTCCAGGGCAGCTGAAATGACTGTAACCTGTAATTACTGTTCCAGCACTTGATTAGAATAATCTGATTGCAATTATTCAGTGACTTTAAAATACAAGCCTCGAGCTACAGAACAATAATTCAAGGGCAGTGATTGGGAACGTGTTTCTTTTTTGGCTGTAAAATGATGTTTTAATCGACGCAGAGCGAAAGAGGTTCCCTGCTAAGGAGCCAGCTCCCTTCAATTAAAGCCCATTTATGCAGCGAGGGGGAAGACGTTGCGCTGCGATGTGGAGTTAATCACCGGGCAGACACTTTACGGAGTTCTCACGGATCAGGGAACTAACCCCACTAAACGGGTAAACACGCAGAAATGCAGCACGCTGGGAGGGCCACCAACAATACACACGCACACGCACACACACAGAGACCATACTTGATTATGATTTTTCTTCAAAAGCTGATTATATGGAGGAACACAAATTAAATGTTAAAAGATCATTAAATTAACTCTAAAGAAAATTACAGTCCCTTGCAAAAAAAAATTAAAAATCTCAAAGTGAAAAAGGAATATTTTATACTCCTTGAACTATATTCCATTTTGTCGAATTCAAGTAAACAAGTCAATGATCATTTTACAGGTGTTTAATGTACCAGATCACAATAGTGAATTGTAAAAAGAAGAGAAAGAATACCTGGTTTTAAAAATTTTAACAAAAAAAGAAAAAAGTGTGTATCATTCAATCCTCTTTACTCATACTCCCAATTAAAATCAAGAGAGCAACAGTGAGCACAATACATTGTGAAAACCTGTTTTGCTATTGTGCTGTTTGAAAAGCAGCACAGCTTAGTCCATCACCTGACAAAGAATGATACAATTCTACCAAGACATGGATGTTCTTCTAGAGTGACAGGTAATAATCAGAACAGAAGAGGCTAACAGATTACAATCCTCCTCCATTAAATTTATTTACTGCTAATTTTGTCGTTTTGTGGTCATTTTTTGTGTTTTACATCTTTTCTATTTAAGCTTTAGCTATTTGTTTTTGGGGACAAATAGCCTAAAACACACGGTGGTTTAATAAATTTGACCTAATAGTACTTCTAGTGCTGACAGATTTTGAACTTCTTCATGCAGCTTGGAAGGTACCCGAAACCTTATGGTCTCCCCAGAGTTACCAAGGACCTCTTGGCTGTTTTCCTGATTAATGCTCACCTGTCGGTGTTGGAGAAGATAAACTATTAGTTTGGTCTTTTGTAGCAGTGCCAAGAATAAAACCAGTGTTAAAATAAAGCCATAATGTTCCACCTGCAGTTTGCCACAAATCTTGTGTAGACTAAAATACATTGAACACAGGTACATATTTTGGTGGCAGTATCATAAGTTTGGGGTGATTTTCTTCAGCAGGGACAGGGAAGTTGATCAGAGATGATATTTTTTTTTTTTAGCTAGCTGTACAGGGCGATTCTGGAAAAAGGTTGCAAAATACTTGAGACTTAAATGTACTTTGCACCGGGACCGCATCCATGTATATGTAGAGCTACAAAAGAATGGCTTAGATGAATGCATTTCCATGTGTTAGACTGGTCCTTCATTGGATGCCATCTCATGACAAAATGTGAAAAAGTTCTCAGGGTATGAGTACTTTTGCAGGGCACTGTATGCAATTTATCTTACATATTTTACGACATTAATGCTGGATAATTGATATAACAGCCAGCTCTTGCATATCTCATCACTTCAAGGAGTTAGTGGTAGATTAATTAAGAAAGTAATACAACTTGAAGGAGAAGTATTGCCCAGCTGGCACTGATTCCATGGTCAAAGTGAAGGACAAACATGGTGACTGTAATTTTTTTTCTGGGCTTCTAATTTGCATGACTTTATTCTCTTGCTCTGATTTACCAGAGGAGAGGCGATTTTTGTCCCTGCCTTAGAGGCTGACCCACCCTGGATGATTAACAGAGATGATTAGTCTTTTAACGTGGGCACTCACACAGATTTGTCCATGTCCTTCAGAAGCTGTAGACTGTGTGTGGGGTACAATGAGCGAACACGTGTCTATATATTCTAATAATGTAATAGGAGGTCACAGGAGTGCTATAGTCAAGGGGATTGTTCAGGATTTTTGAAGTGAGATTATGTCAGAATGTTATAAGCAGGCAATATATTACTTGCAATATATAACTTTCTTGACATCTTCATTTATTATAAATCCAGATTAGTTGTTCCCGAAGGCTAAAGCTAATGGCTAGTGCTGGAGAGCAGGGACTAAAGCAGACTTGTACCCTCTTAAAATAACTTCAGTCTCAAAACACTATTAAGTGACCCTTAAAACAGTAATTACGTCACGGTATGTTTAAAGAAAACTCAATTACTTCTTCTTTTGAGAACATGTTAAGATTTATGGGAAGTTCCCCTCCATTTTGGATTGGTTTTGGCTGAGAAACAAAGGGTAGCTGTCCTCTGTTGCTCAAAGGTTCTGCAGCAGTAAATGCACCACCATGAGGATATGCACACTGCCTTGATTAGATTGATGAGGTTCAGCTGATGGTGCGACGTGCGACGGACAAGAACAGAGAATTGGGGAGATCACTGAGAAAGAATATTGTTTTTTTTTTCTTCAACATTTATTTGTTTTCTCATGAGTATTACTTATTTTATAAATCTGCTTAGTATGGCTTTGATCAGAAGTAAGTGGAAAATTGATTGAAATATTTGATGTGTATTTGCTTGATGATTTTGATGAGGACATTTGGAAAAATGTAATGTTTATTGCTTGTTTCATCGATGATGATTGTATGATGTTTTTATGATGTAAAGTACTTTGAACTGCCCTATTGCTGCTGGAAAGTGTTGTACAAATAAACTTAACTAATTTAGCATCCTGATCCACACTCCATTCCAATAGGTGATGGTAATGGACCAAAATGTCGCTTGCCAACCATCATTAAAAAGAAGTATAAGACAAAAAAGAGGAAGAAGATAACTATGGAGAGAATTCACAGTTGAGTGTTCTGGAAGAAACCCATTTGCAGCTAACAGTTTTGCCTCTGAGGAAACCCACCATTTTAAGAATAAAAATTATCTGAAAAACTGTTACTGGGCTGGCTGCTCAGTGAGGCACTGGATTGAGCCGTTGGGGCAAACAGATGAGAAGCTGCTTTATGAAGTGCTAAGCAAATGGAGGTCCATGTGAGCTAACCATACCACTGTTTTACCCTGCCTTCATAAAAAAAAGTCCCTAGAGACATTTTTTTCAATCTCAAAAAAGTTTTAGCGGGTAATGCTAACTCCATTTTATGACCCTTGTAATAGCTTTCATGTTTGTTGTGTTGCTAGTTATTTAAAAAGAACCGGAAATGTATAACATTTTATAAAGTGGAAAATGGGGGTTTTATGTGATGTGCTACATCTGATTCAAATTCAAAGAATTCCTGGTATCTTGCAATATTAAAAATGATGCAAAAAATAGTGCCCACCTAACCCCAATGGTATTATGGCTTTTTAGACTGCTTTACATGTTTGCTCTACAATTAATCTGACCAGAAATGCTTCACGTGTCTTTAGAATACATTTCACACTGAAAGATCACAGCTGGCACACTTCCTCCCCCTTCCATTTGTTCTGTAAATAAGCATGGGTTTGTTTCTTAATAACTGTCCAATACAAACGTGACAATGGTTTAAAGCAAGGTTCATAAAATATCTGCATAAACCGCTGTAACTTTTTAGGGAGACCATAGAAGTCCTTTGGTTTTGGTCTCTTGAACTTGCTATAAATAAAGACCGCTAGACTAACTCATCTGGATTTACTCAAATTTGAGGCACCAGTAGATTTATCTAACAAGGTTAAGATTTTAACTGATTGAAACATTTTATGAAGCAAGTACCCTCATTTCAGTAATTCAGGTACAGATTTGACACAATTAAAATCAGTTTGATTGTCCATTTGATTTTTTTGAAATTGTAGCTGTCATCGTCAAGAATCCCGTTTTGAAAAGTGACTGTACATTATTAAAGCGTGCTACCAAGGAAGCATTAATCAGTATTACTCTTCCTTAACCTCTACGAGTGGCACAATAGGAGACATGCCCAGCCTAATCAGCCTCATTGTGTTATATCACCTCCACTCTAACTATATCACAGAGAGTTCAAAGACCTTACGCAACATGTTATTGCTGAAACCATCTTTAATCAACTGCATTGGTCTTTGTTAGATCATGGAGGTCTAAGTCATAATGAAAACGGCAGCTAGCTCTGATAGCAGCCTAATTGGGAGATAATGAGCCAATAACATCAATGGCTAATGACATACCAAGTCAAAGTCACACCCCCCTCAGGCCACACAGAGGCTCATTCAGTGCTGATGGAGTGCATAGCTGGGAAGTATACACCATGCCCTATACAAACAGGCTGTCTTGATGGCTTCATTACGTTAATGAAAGGTTGAGGCTGACGCATAAAGATGGTGGTCTAGCTGAAGGAAAAGCAGACACACCTGCTATATAATACAATGTTTAACAGTACCTGCAGTAACAGTTATAACCAAAGAACACAGATTTATTTATATTTCATCCAACTTCTTTCAAACAACATATCTGCAAAAACAAACAGAGGAAATGCTTCTTAAATAAAAAGTAGCGCAGGAATTTTAGGAACATTTATGCTTATGCGTAGTTTGTTTGTTTGTCAGCAGACGGGGCGGGTGTTGACAGCTTAAGCGCAATATGAGTGTGTGGGCGTGGGCACCAGAAAGTGGGTTGAAGGAGGCTGAACTTTTGTCAGCTTTCAACAATGAGCTAGCGAACAGTACTAACAGTAAACAAGCTTGATGATGCATAATCACATTAAGAGAGACACCAAGCATGGAAGAGCGACCCTGCTAATCCACCCTGTGCTAGCTCTCTAACCTACACATAATCCTGGAGAGAAGGAGCACAGATGAGAGGAAGAGGGAGAAGAAAAGGGAAGAGGAGGGCAAAAGGCAGCTTTGGAAGGCAATGACTGTACGTACAAGCTTTAGGAAAATTAATGAGGTGTTTTAAATATCTACCTTGTTACAGCTGTTGTTTTTAATGTAGAGGGTTTGGGTTTTGTTCCTAACAAAAGAGCTATCATAACCATTCTAAGAAACATGTGAAACCTTTAATTACCTAAAATAATAGCAGACCATAGTAAGGTTTACACATTAGTGTGCATAAAAACCACCAAGAAGGACTTCTAATCCTGTAAACTATAAGAATCCTAATTCTTCTACCATAAAAAGCAAACAGTACAAAATATGTGAATTAGCTGAGACCTAACCCTTGAAGTACTCAATTATTTGGTAAATTAGGTAAAAATAATAAAACTTTTACTGCACAACACAGATTTATTGTACTACTATTGCATCCACCTTAGACACAAAATACGTATTCAAATGGCCCTTGATATTGTAGCAGTTTTAACACAGCTGTCCCAATTTGGTCTGTAGTTTCATCAGGTTCCTGAACAAGGCAATTTTATGTAACTGGTGTTATAGTTCCAAAGTTTAGTTGTAGGTGTTGTGTATATGCTTTTATCAGTCACAATTTCTGTAGTTTCATTTTTGTGCAGAAATTGCACAGATTCGCAATAAGAAATGCAGAATTTCTGAAATATTTTCCCAAGAGATAACATCTCTTTTTTTAAGGGAGACAAGGTGCAGACAAAAAAAAACACAAAACAAATATGCAACCTAATTTGTTTCTATACGTCATTAGTGTAAGAAACGGTGCAAACGGTGTTGTTCAATTACAAGAACGGAAGAAAACCAGTCAATTCAAAGGCTTTCTGTCTTATTTGACTTGGAAGTACAAGTCAGGCGAAGTTTGATTGGTGGATTTTTTTCAAATGCGTATGCAGCAGGAGCTGAATCTGAATTGCACATATATTTATTCTCCCTCTGTGATTGTCCTCAAAGTTTGAAGAGCTAGGAATAAAATCACAACCACAAAGTTAGAATTTGCTACATGAACTGTGGATTATCTTAGACACCAGGGTGATGAAAAACCAAAAAGTTAGTGTCCTAAAAAGCTTATTTTGCAGAAGGCGCATAGAAGTTGTTGCACGAGGAAAAATGGCTTTGTCTTACAGAGTATCCTGTTGAACTTGCACTAATATCATAAAGCTGCGCTCTCTTCACTGTACTTTCAAAACTTTGCTGAGCTAACTTTTTCTGCCAACTCCTGTGCAGCTGCGGAAAATTCATCATTATCAGCCAGGGGATCAAAAAATGAGGAGGGGGTGAAAATGACAGATACAGCAAAAGTTAAGAAGGAGGTAGGTGGGTGGAGATGACGTGGGGAGTGAGGATACAGAGAGATTGGAGCCAGACAATGAGCTGTGTTCGAAAGTGTTACTGTATGGTGTGGGTGGGTGGGTGAAGTAGGCGTGCGTGTGCGTGCGGGTGTGTATGTGTGTGTTGCAAAAACTTGGACTCTGGGGTTTAAGACCAGCTGAACTCTGAGTACTTTGTATTCCCTTTACTGCCCTCCTTGTTCCTCTGATAGTTAAGTTTTTTTGGCAAAGTTCAGATAACCAAGACTAGCTTCCTCTGGGTCCGTTACACAGTTGTCTTTCTGGCAGCTCAAACTGCACTGTGGCTGTACATTGTACTTTTGGGGAAATTCTACTGTTATTTTTTTTGTATGTAGACCCATTAAAAACAAACAGTCACGTTCTTTATGGCCATATTACTAAATGACTCATTCTACTACTGAATGCTCTGAAAAAAAAATAATATCTGTCCAAGTTTTGAACTGGTCAGTGTAATATTTTATAGATCTCATATTGTAGACATTAGAAAATAAGCTTCTGATTATAGTGATTTTAATATTTTTGCATTTGTCAAATTGGGATTACACAAAGATTTTAGTGGACATACAACATAAACACATCTGCCTTGAATAACTTTTTGAGTGATTGCTGAAGTTGTATACTGTTTCAGATCAAAAAATTGCCAATAAAAATGTCAAACAGATTAAAATAAGTATTGGAATCCCTAAGAAAGCACTGTGTTTTTTTTTTTTTTTTTTTTTTTTCCAGATCCAAAAATGCCTGACATCCTTTTCAGCATTACACCAAAACTATAATTCTTAATTTCTTTTTTCAATTCTGCAAAATTTGTCTATGAATTATTCCACTGATAAAAATGATCAAACTTGTTTGGAAGTGTGTTTACCTCTCTCTGTGCTCTTGTCTCCCAGGGACATGGAAGCTAGCTTTATTGTGCATTTCCTTTCCTTTCTACTCTACCATACCCACCGACACACTGAAGCACACAAACCATAACGAGTACGTTAGCATAAAACACTTTTTCAAATCTATATAAAGCACAAAGATCAAATCAATATTTTTTTTTAATGCAGCAATTGTGTTTCAAGTTTTGGTCAAAATGTGTAAAGGGAGTGAAAAGAAATGTATTTAAATCAGGAACATAATATATATGGTTCTCAAATTTGTATTTTGAAATAAAACAAAGAATATATTTACAAGATGAATATTTTGACTAAGTTGTTGTAAATTTAATGCATTAGAAAACAATCTTTACAAAATATAAAGTGTTGGTTTTACATAAGGCACATATCAAAAAGAAATTGGTAATACTTTAAAGGAGAAAAACAACAATTAATCACCACCCTCTCAGCCCCCCCTGAAGCTCTGCCCTTGGCTCTTGTGCTTCCAAGTAGGAGCAAGAAGTGTCAGGGAAAAAAGAGAGATAAAACAGAACAAACAGGAAAATAGCCTGAATCAATAAAGACGTGGATGTAAAGTTATGAGAGAAAGATGCCAGAATAGAGCTGTAGCCTGAACACCCCTTCTGACCTGTTTCCAAATAATTATGCGTGGAAAAAAAAAATTGAAGTCCCAGAGAACAAGAGCAATTTTCCCACTCTTGCTCACAAAAAGTAGGGCCAGCTGAGAGATGAGAGGGTTGGCCGCATTGTGTTGCCCTACTTAAATATATCTTTCAAATGTGTTATTTGATTTGGCGATGAGACTCGTCTGTCCCACTGAGAAGCATGTAGTGTTGGCTGCCTTTGCCAAGTTTGCTGCACTTTGGTAAACTGCCTTCGCCTTGAAGACTGACCTTAGACTTAGTGGGTGGTTCTGCTCTGTGTGAAATGAGTGTGTAGGAGATGCAAAAATATATATACATATATAAAATAAACAAATACAGAATGAGCACTATATCTAATAAGTAAAGTGCCTTCTATCAGTCCTTAGTTTTAAAATTGACATTGTGCACACTCACAATTCAAAGAAATTATATTAATAAAAATTCTGGATTTTTTTCAAGTTGCTCCATAGCCAAGAGGTTCGGTCTTCATGACAAATATATATATATTAAACTTTTTAATTGCTTGTGAACTAGTATTTTAATATCTTAATAGATAAAAAATGACTTACTAGACAAGAAAAAAATACAAACAAAAAAAAAAAACGGAATTGTCAAAATCCCGTTTGACAATTATCAAATTGTTGATCATATAATTGCAGCTGATGATCAACTGCAATTTTCTACATGCAGCCACATCTTGTGGGTACAGAGAATAGCTCTCTTATTGATTTCAAAGGTATGAGGTTAGTGGATAAATTAATATGAGAAGACAAAAAAGATAACAGTCACTTAAATAGCCACTTGTTTCAACCTAGGTATGCAAAATAATACATGAAATCTTGAAGCAGACAGGTTGACAACGCTGTAAAATCAAACGGAGGCTACAATTCACACAGATTCACCTAAATTGAAAAGTAACAGATTGCAAAATTCTATCTGGTCTTATGAGCCTCAATTTCAGCTACAGCATTCAGGATTTGGTGTCGGTAGGCCACTTGGTACCAACAGTGCATTGATTAAAATTACCCAGTCTTCCTGGGTAATGTTGTTGACCATAACATTTCCTTTATCACCACTCTGCTGATGAGTACTTCCAGCACGGCATTGCACAATTTCAAGTTCAGATTATCCCAAACTAGTTTCTTGAAAATGGCAATGTGACTGTGTTTCAAAGGCCTTCACAGTAACCAGATCTCAGATCAATAGAGCATATTAGAGAAATGGTAAAACGGGAGATTTGTGTCACTGATGTGCAGTTGATATATTTTCTGCAACTGCATGATGCCATCATACCAAAATATACGTTTTCAACACCTTGTTGAATATATTCCAAAACAATATAACGGCAGTTCTGACAGCAACGTGAGGTCAGACCAGGTACTCTCGAAGGCATCTAATAAAGAGGCTGGTGAGTGTATGTCTTTTTGTTTTCATCATTACTAATGGAAAATGAGACAGAGAAGAACAACTGTGCAGTATAAGCAGTGCTTTAAACTGTAAGACTGCTTATTGGTTTTCAGAGGAGTGGGAAAAGCCAATAAAACCTCTCACTGATTGGTCTAACACACAAAACCCATTATTTCACATTTCAGAGACAATAAATCAGCATTTATTATGGGGATGTGTTAACTGAAATGACTTGAAACTCATAAGCTATATAAGTTGGACACAGCTGATCCCTCATTTGGCTTTGGGATGCACAAATAATGAACTGCTTCAGCTGAATAAAATATAGCTTTACATTTTTTAAACATGCTCTAACTGAGCTTTGTTTTATACAGTGCAGCTTTGCTCCAAACTGAAATGTCATCATAGCTTTCCCCTCAAAAGAAAAAAAAAAAAAAGGTTATCATGTGTTTCATTTACAGCAGAGTTCAGCATGAGGTCAGCAGTATCATAAGCTCCACAATTAAACTTGATGTTCTATGTTGATGGGGCTATTTGTGTGCAGGGTTTGCCAAGGATTCAGGCTGTTATATTTGAGAGGCCCAGACACAGGGGAGGACATCTCATGACAAACCCCCGAAAAGGAATCCACGGCTGCCAACATGATAAACCTGTAGGGAGGAGCCCAAGAAGTGCAGCTCCATGAAATTCATGCTCAGCAACTGGCCTTAACCTTGTGAACTTTTAGAAAACTTAAAAGACCAGGGTTCTTTGGATCCCACATTAAGAAAATCTACTCAGAAAGAAATACAGCAAGATAAACAGGAAGAAAATGTTTTCTTACAGAGCATGCAAGGGGTTGTACCCTGAAACTCAACAGTCTTGACGAGATGCGTTTTGGTGTGCAAACGTTAAACGTCCCTTGCAAAGTCCATCAGTCTACTGGAACCCGGGTTTTCCTCTTTCGCATTGTTGTGATTCAGCAACTTCTATTTAATTTTTTCCCCTTCAAGAGTATGTTCCTCAGCTGACAAGGTCTGTAAATGTCCCTATAACTTGGAACAGTAATCATTACTTCCTGTGGTTATTTTTGTGGTTCTATCAAGATGATGTTACTATAAGAAGGGGATTGGTAATCAAGGAATCTAATGCTGCAGGCCCTCCCACTACAGGGAATGGGTTTTCTATCCTCCATTCTGTGAGGATTCAGTCATTTTCTCCTTAAAAGGAAAACACAGACAAGGCATGAAAGGTCTATGGTGTTGATCCAGACGATAAGCTGACAAAATGGCTTTATTTATCAAAAAGCTTTGGTCATATGTGTGTAATGTAAAGCTTTCTGACCACTGTTTCCCATCCACATGGCTGTGGTTACTGATGTGGTTTATTTGCACTAACCCTGATTGTGTAGTTTTCCAGAAAATACTTGGCATACTTAGAGGCACTGGCTAAAACAAATATTTAAATGTGGGTGAGAGAGTCTCAGATGAGTACGTTTGACTGATGCCTGCCAAATTAAACTACATTATGTCCAGGCAGGACAGAAGAATGACTTGTACTATGTTGAAACTCCAGTTTGATGTGAGACATTGGGAAAAACTAAAGGCCAATCGGAAAGACAGGCTGAGACAGTAAGGAAAATCCCATCTGGAATAGCTTTCTGCCTCCCCTCCTGAAACCCAATAGCCATATCAGATCTGAATACTGCACTGCAATAATAGATGAATATTCATTTTTAGTGTGAGCGGAAGACAAACATTCTCGTCCTTAATGACATCTCCAGGGAGGAAGTTCATTACACAGGGTTCTTACGCAACAAAACTCTCATTTTGTGAGGTCAGATGAGGTTCACATTGCTAACATTAGTGCAACTAGGTCAGTGACACTTCTTGCATTAAACAGGAAGTCTAAAACAACTGTGACACAAGTGACATTAGTTCTCCAGGTAGACATGATCTGGGTGTTCTGACCTATTTAGCAAAAACAGAAGTAGTTTTTGTGCAGATTCAAGCACAAAGACTTCATCTATATATGAGAAATACAAACTAATTATGAAATTAGACACTATATCTTTACTACTATTATTGAGTTTACTGGGAGATCTCATCTTATAAGGGTACAATATATGAAAAAAAATAACTTGACCCAAAAACTATGGATCCTTAGATCGTTAGATAATAGAATCTGTTTTTCGTACAATTATCGTTTTCTATCTTGCTTCATATGTTACATACACACTTACTGCTGTTTTACGGTTTACATTCATTAACCACATGAAAATGACACTGTCATACAGCTTATAGTGATTTTTTTTCTTATTCTAAGTGGAAATTATCATACAACAAACAAGCCTAACAACTGTGGAAACATAAAAACAAGAGTTTGCTGTACTAGTTTGCATTTCCTTCAAATTTGGTTTCAAATTTGCTCTTTCTACCAATCTGGACAGATCATCACTTTCATGTCTGCAAACAGTTCAGAATGCAGCAGCCAGACGTCTTAATAATTCTAAACAAATTGCCCCTATTCTATGCTGTCTACTCACCGACTCCCAAAAGATTTTAGAACGATACACAGTGGGGAAAAAAAGTATTTAGTCAGTCACCAATTGTGCAAGTTCTCCCACTTTAAAAGATGAGAGAGGCCTATGATTGACATCATAGGTAGACCTCAACTATGAGAGACAAAATGAGAAAAACAATTCTGAAAATCACATTATCTGATTTTTAAAGAATTTATTAGCAAATAAGAATGGAAAATAAGTATTTGGTCAATAACAAAAGTTCATCTCAATACCTTGTAATATATCCTTTGTTGGCAATGACAGAGGTCAAACGGTTTCTGTAAGTCTTCACAAGGTCGGCACACACCGTTGCTGGAATGTTGGCCCATTCCTCCAAGCAGATCTCCTCTA
>CAEGAE010045275.1:0-16274 GCA_903067095.1 Girardinus metallicus
ATGACGCTGGCTACGAGTAATTTAGTGAGTGTGGGCTGTGGTCGTTGGAGGGGGGAGGGGGGGGGGGGCGGTGGGTGGTGGGGGGGGGGGGGGGGGGGGGGGGGGGGGGGGGGTGAAATTACAGTAATAACCCGATAATGGCTGGAAAGCGCAACGTCTCCCCTTTCAGAAACTGTTGGAATTTTTCCGATTGCGCAAAGTGTAGCAGAGTTACGGTACTGCAAATTTGGCTCGATCATCGCCGATACCTTCGTTCTGGAAGGGTTAATGAAAGCAAAATGGTGACTGGGACAAATCTGTAAAGATTGCACAAATTCATTGAACCAGATTTAAATTTATCGACTCGATGTGGGACACGTTACTTTACACTTCCTGCTATCTGTCGCTTTCAAAGTGTTTCCTCTCAGGCATCTGTTTGGTTCTGATAACCGGTTTCCCCGTCAACAAAGCACTCACCTTCGCAGAGGGGATGCCACACATTTCATTTAAATAAGAAAACTTGCGAACTGGTTTGTTGCTTGTGGGATTCGGTGAACGTTCGCCTGCTCAGTGAAGGCCGGTGAGTTAGTCACCATGCAGGTCGACCTGTAGTGGGAGTCAGAAAGGAAGAGGAGGAGATGAGCTGAAAGGAGAGAGAAACAATCCCACTTTGATTTTGTTATTCCACTAAAAAAGATCCACCCACTTCCAGAGATGCACTGATTACATGTTAATGGTCACTTTCTATTTTTATACTGTAAGACACAAGAAAAACATTGGAAATGTAGTTTTCTAGCCTTCACACACATTATTTCGTAAATCAGCAATTAATGTATAACTTGTCACTTTGTGAATCAACTAGAGAATTGATATTTCTAACCTCGAAGATTCCCAGTATGTTGCCAAAACGACCAGATCTAAATGTTGAAAAGGATGAACAATAACTTTCTGTTCAGCCTTTCCGTTATCCGCTCAGTTTTGCTCTCTTAAGCTCTCTTGTTGCCTGAATGAGCAGATGTCACAATATATCTACGAAAGAAAGTTTTCTCATCTTCTGGCTTTAGTGGTTTTAAACATTGCTTATTTTCAGTTTTCTTTAGTCAGTAACAGCATCCACACCAAAGAGTGTTGTCAGTTTAGCTTATTCATTCACTGATTAGAAAAAATATAAGATATTTGGTCAGCATTGAGTAAGTAGAAAATCTAAACCTGTTTGTTTTTATGCAGCTCGTTATGATTTCTTCACAAAATAATTGGCATAAAATTTCAGTATTATCTATTTTTATTGGTGGTTCTTTTCCCCCCCAGGGCTCCCAGTGCCAGTTCTCCTGTTCTGCCATCTGTGTGCATTTGGATATTTTTTTTAAGGCATTCCTTGTTTGCTTGATGATTTTTGTCACTACGTTTCCATCTCACTTTAGAATTGGACGTGTTTGCTCCAACTTTGGTTGACTATTTTTTTTTAAAGCTGTAATGTCCGAATTACGGCAGACATTCATGAAGGAAATTCAAGAATGTCTGTCCTTTAGTTGGACTGCAGAGCCATTGAGAGTTTTACTTAAGCGATACCATCCGTCTTCACTGCTTGGCACTCACGTGGGTCTTGCTGAGTCACATATTCCTGGACTCTGGAGTGTGTATATATACATGTGTGTGTGGGGTAGAGTGCATGCAGATGGGTGTGTGTATACATATCATCCTTTCTGCCTGAAAGATCTTTGGCATCGGCCGGGACTTCCTGGCCGATTCTGAGCCTGGCACATGGACATGTTGGACTGCCGGTTTCATCTCCCAGACAACGTGAGGGGATGAAGGAGACGGGTCAGAGGGATCGGGCATGGAGAGGCGGAGAGGGGCATGTGAATGTGTTGATGGAAAGAATCCCGAAAGAACAGAGGGACTGTCTTGTACTCCGTAGTTTTAAAAAGTATTTGAAAAACATGGATTCCCAATTTTAAGGTTTAGTCTAGTTGAAGCCGCCATTTATCCCTAAAAAAATAATGGAAAAGTTGTGCAGCTTAGTTCTATGAATCGGGGTTTAGAAAATGTCAGCTTTTTCTGTTTCGACTCTTTTCAGTTTCCAGCATTAAACCAAAACATCAAGATTTCTCCTGGTGCATCATAAACCTCAGAGGGGAGAACATGTTCACAAAAACAAAACCTGTTTAGACTTCTATTAAGCTCTCGCTTTTACACAAAATGTTGGGAAATGTTATCCAATGGACTCATTTAATACTCTGGATGTCCTTTAGTTTGAAAATGCTCCTTGAACTTCAGGGCTGGATAAGATTTCTAGTTTTAGAGAGTACTAAAAACTCATCCCTTTTTTACAAAAATATTATTTAAAAATGTAAATTTCCTTTTTGGCAAAACAGAAGACAGGATAAGAATTAGTTTAAGTGTTAATTGTACAGCGTTATTTTGTCATTCATTTGATTTTTACTGTACAGTCTTTCGCTTTTAGAAAGTGCAAGTTGGTTTATTAGAATATGACAACACGATCTTTTTGTTGCAGAGATATAAGGAAAATTGTTTGATTGTGCAGTTTTTCTCTGACCTGGTGTTGAATTTCATGGTGACTTTGCAGTTTTCAGGGCATGTTGGTATCCTTCAGAGTGCAGGTTTGTGTCCACTTGTCACGTTAAATGACCTGAAGCTGTAAAGCAGACGAACACAACCCATTTATTTTTGCTTTAACCCACAAACATTTCCTCAGACATCTCACATTCACCCCAGGCAGCCTATTCCCTGTTTGCAAGCCGAAAACCAAGAGGAATCTAATTCATGCAGCTCAGTTCTGCTATCACAAACATGCAGCAAACGGAAGAGTGTTATATGATCTTGAGAATGGAGCGTCGACCTTCGCCTCTTCATGACTCACCAATTGGGGGTATGTTGGCGCCAAATTGAGTCTGAGTTTTTTGTGTCATTTCCTTCAGTAGTTCTTGGTGCAGCGCCACCACAAGCGAGGAGGGGAACAGGCTTCTCAATTAGCTTGGTTCGCTTGACTCAGTGCAGTGTGAAAGCGAACTGCACCAGCTGAAAATAAAATGTTGCAATTTTGGTCCTGAGTCAAATTTAGTCAGGTGTGAAAACACTTTTAATGTCTAGTTGGTAACAACGTAAGTGGGTAGGTGAGAAAATCCATTGGAAATCAAATGAGGAACAGAAAATTCTTATTTGATTCAAGTGTGAAGGTGAAGCTCTTGATTTAATGGACATTTCCACTTTTGTCTTGGGTATAACAGACAAAATGCAGTTGCAAGTTCTGAGAAAACCATTGACTTAGCCTAAAAAATGTGTTTTCCATCCACCACAACACCTTACCGGTTCACCCTGTTGGTCCTCAGTTACGCAACAGTCCGCCCTCCACAGCAGAGCCTGCCGGTAACTTTAGAAATTACTCATAACTTACTAGATACAGAAAACTCAGTATCTAGTAAGTTACTTGACCAACATTTAAATTGGTTTGAAGTTCTGAAACACTTAAGTGTGACCAACTTGCAAAAAAGAAGAAAGTAGGGGCGCACCGATTGCAGTTTTCTGGGCGATCTTCGATTAAAAAGCTTAACCTGCTGATTCCGACTTTGGCTGATACCAATTTTTTTGTCTGAAATGTTGCGCAATATAGCAAGAAGTTGTTGAGTTGGCAACAGTGGGGTAACTATTGTTAAATGGAAACGTGCAGACAGAACTTGGAGGGCCAGTCCGTCAGTCAAACCTTTCTCAGAGAGCAAAAGAGGACAGTGGTTTATTCTTAGACCTTTGCCAGCTAGATAAGATCAGTGGATAAGATCGGCTTCACATGTAAAAATTGTCCAATCCCCGATGTCCCAAAATTAAGGAAGTTGGCACCAACAAATCGACCGGCCAATAAATCGGTGCACCCCTAGAAAAAAGGAAATCTCTGCAGCTCACTAGAGATTAAAATTAATTTCACTTTTCAAACTTTGGTTTAAATCTGAAGTCTTTCTCGTCAGTTCAAACAAAAATGGTAGAGAGTTTATATTATTTTAGTGTTAAGCCTTTAATAGTAGACCCTGCAGACTTGACATTGCGAAATGTCACTGTGGAGGAGAGGATATCTAACCATCCTCAGATTTATCGGTGAAATTCGTGCAGCGTTTCCTTTTGCCCTCTGCATAACACCGTTCGCTAGTCGTCTCCTGAGCTGCATATAAAATAGGTCATGCTGTAGATTCAGTGGAAGTACAGTATGCATGTGTGTGTATGCATTTTTCATGATCACACTTTGTACGTGTGGAGAGATTGGCGTGCTGCTGTGTGGAGGAGGGACACCTGGGATGGAAATCTCTCTCAGTGTGTTTCGATCTCTCTGTTGTTAATTGAAAGGGCAGCGAACGGACGAAGAGTTGGACGGCCTGCAGGGCCACGGAAAATCCAGAGGGAGGATGATGGCGGGAGTTAACAGAGAAAGAAAGTGGGGATAGTTTGAGCTGAGGTAGTGATAGTTGAAGAAGTGGATGGAGAGAAACATGCAAAAGATTATCCTTTAAAACCCAAATAATTGTTAAAATATCTGAATCTTAAACGGAACAAATTGAATCTGTAAAGCTGACATTGAGAGGAAGCTGTAATTGTGTCGGAGTGGATAGATGGCCACAGTTTACTCGTTAAAATTATGCCAAATAGACAGACTTTGCAACTATTAACTTGGATAAAACAAAAACACAAACAGTGTAGCTGTTGTACCCTTTTTGTTGCTTTTGCAAGTTAATCAAGATCAAGAAAAAGCATAAAAAAGAATGAAGGGCATTAAATCTACAGTGTTTCTTTTGCAGATACTTCCCTGCTTTGATTTAATTATTTTTCACAATTAGAACCTAATTAGTCAGATAAAGATCCAAATCCTCTGCTCTGTCAGCCGTTTCAAGCATTTGGCATGCTGAGGTGAATGCGTCTTTATTGGTGCAGACAGAACGTCTGCTTAGAGATGAAGTATTTATTGCGTAGAAAGGTGTTGCTGAAGTATTTGTGTGTATATATAACATATCCTATTGCTAACACAAGGCATAGAGAAGCAAGATGCTCATACAAAACATGACGGTCCCTTTAACAATTTCTTCAACTCTAAACCGTTTCTATTTGCTATTAACTAGCACATTTTTAAAGCCTCGCTCTAAACAAATTCTATCTAAGCATCCAAAATCACAAAAAACGGGAAGTTTTGCTCCTTTTTAAGCAAATTATAAAACAATATGGAATGACTTAAAACCTTTGAACAGTTTACGTTTTAGTTGTGTTTGACTAAGAAAAAAATGTTGTACTTTGAATTTATTCACAGATTTGAGCTTTGATTATTGTGACGCTGTTTGAAGACAGAAAAGATTACATAAAGATGCTGGGATGTGGTGCTTTTTTTTCTATGCTGCGCCTTTATTCAGACTGCATTAGAGAACAGCAGCTGCCAGCATGAATGGGCTTTCTGTCGAAATTGTTTACAGGGTTGAAGACGATCTCTGAAGCTCAGAACGTGGAGGCAGCTGCCGTCTGAAGTGCGTTTCTTCTCTTCAGCGATTGCTCATAAAAAATGAAGTAGCGCTCTTAGAACAACTCTTTTGCATTTACAGTTGTTTAACCTCTTTTCTTCTTTTTTTTCTGTTTGCAACACCTGAAGAGCTGAAACTGCTGCTGGAGAAACGGGGTTGTAATCAAGGCCAGGCCGGGTTAGCTGGTGGGACTCAATTGGACCTTTGTCTTTGGGTGCATTTAAGTTTAAAATTAGCCTGTTTATGTGATTTGCAGAATTCCTGGAGGCATAAACTGTGCCGCATGACAGGAGGGGACGTCTCGGAGCGGAGTGCAGCTGTTTGGGGGGAAACTAATCAGGACTAAACGTTCTGTAGATTCAGTTTTTCTGTTGATTCATTAAAGAAAATTATGATTTTTTTTTTTTAAAATGGTGTATTCTTATCTAAATTCAGCATAACAAAGTTATCAAACAGGATAACGGTTTGCCTTACTGAGTGTCTTTACATTTGTCAGAATCAGGAATATGCTCAAAATTAAAATGTGCGACTTTAAGACAATCATAGATGTAAATTTTGGTACTTTCTCGATTTCTGAATCAATCAATATTCTTTCCGAACAGCATAAAAAAAAAAAAAAAAAAAAAGTATTAAGGCTTACTGACCTGCAAAATTATTGCAATCTTTTATTATTACAACTATTTCTTAGTGTCTTTTAGCAAAACAATCATCTTTCAGGTTTTGTTAAAAAAAAAAAAAAAAGAAAAAAAGAATAAGTTGACCTCAGTTTTTTTTTCTTTTGACAAGAATAAAATGATAGTAAGAAACTGTGCTACTCTGTTTTGTGATGCAGTTTGTTTACTAATGTTTTCCAACAAAAGTCAAGTGGAGTCTTTTTGGTAATGAGGGGATTTCTAATGATAATCTGTTTTATTTTGGGTATCAGAGTAAAATGGGGGGAGTACAGTATTATAGTACGTCTTTTAGATGTTTGTTTGATGAAGTTTAATGTGAAAACTTGAAGGGATTCAAGGCATAAGTCAAAAATCCCTAAATTACATGCAGTGATGCAGCAACATAATCCAGTTAAAGCAGAGAGTGATGTGATTTAACTCGGCATTAAAGTTGAACCTTAATGTCATTTCCTTATTATTATGATGATTCGGGTTCTTTTTTAAAAATAAAAAGATGTCTAGAATAGGACTTCTGGATTGGCAAACTGAGCTCTAAACCTTTAAAGCTGAATATTTTAATATAACGTTGCATAAAGGGCAGAAGGTGGCAGGAAGTCAGTGAATATTAAATCACACAAATCAGCCGCAATTATTTGAGGTGTTCAGTTTTAAAAAGATGCAAATATCAGGGGAGGAAGTGACAAATTCAGCAGCAGTTCTTGTCTACTGAGGCTTCTTTTCTGCGTATTGAGCCTGTGTAACTTTTTATTTAGAAGAGCATCACTGTGGGAGTTTCCCACGCTAACTGGGTCTGGGTGGGCATTTCCCACAACGTAGCCGAGTCTGTGGGTGTGTTTAAACCAGACAGAGGTTAAAAAAACATGAGAAGAGACGCGCAAATTGTTTAAAAAGACATTTCTTTTGGGGTTTTCTCTTCATGCACGGCTGATTTTCTCTCGGCCTGATGAAAACATCCAGCTCTGCTCAGTCAGAGCCCCCAGTAAATGCCTTTTAGGCCTTGTACATCTCTCCTATCAGAATCCACTGACGCCCAGGGACTGATATCCGCTTCAGAAATATGATCCTTCATCTCGTCTTTCTTACATAACCGTCTGCAGACACCCGCAGTCGTAATGCAGAGGGGCTGCTTTGGTTTTATGCTCTAGAAATCACTTATTGAGGTTGTTGGATGTTTATGAGCCCTAAACATTCAGCGTTTTACAGGATACACTTCTCCACGCGCTCCCTGTGTCGGCCATGTATTTATAGCATGTGTAAAAACTGCAGGGCCGTTTGCATGTATAATAACACAGCGTGTTCACGCTGAGTGTGCGCTGTCTCCAGTCTGCGTCGGTGCGGCTGGCCGTAGATTTATACGGTGGCCTGTAATTGCCCCTTGTTTGCCTGCACCTTTTTTTGGAGGCGTCTCGCTCTCTGTAAGCGAGGAGATTAGTTAAATGACAAAGCGTTTCCTGCACGCACCCGCTCGACGCCTCGCACGCAGTTGTGCGAGACCAAAAAGCGATCGTTACGTCCTGGTTTTCCCTCTTTAACCGACCCCGCGCTCTAAATTGCGCCGTTCCAGCATTGTGTCTGAAAGAGGGACTGGGGTTACAAGGAGCTTTGTGTGAGTTACAGCAGAGCCGTACGTTTCCTCTGCGCCGACTTTTGGCAGGTGGGTAAAGTTCAGCTGAATGAAACTAAACTTTTATTAAATTTCTTCCATTGCACACATGTGCTGCTTGTTTTTTATACACAAGTTTCGGCATCCCAGGTAAATGTTTGCGTAATCTTTGATTTCCCATTCATTTATTGTGAAAAACTGGTAAAAGATGGAGGCAAATCCAGGCCACTGGTGAATGAAAACCTCTTAGAAGCTGCAAAAACATTTTCACGTATCATGATGGCCCAGTCAAAGTCCATAAGTCCAACTAAGATTCTCTTCATTGAATCTGATTGTGCTGAACTTCTGGGGAAAGCTGATGGAGACCCCAAAAGACTTTTATTGTTCAGAGAGACCAAGTATATGTACGCCACACTTTTCAGCTATTTTCTCATGGTTTCCTATCTTGACATCTGAAAAAAAAACAACAACATATTTTGTGGAATATCAAATTCTGCCTCATCTTCGAGATATTTCACTTTTCATTCGCTCCTTTGTTTAGAAAGTCCATTTTTATTATAATGTAGGGTGGAGTATTCAGTGTTGAGCTGTGTTAGCATGACGTGCATTACCGCTTCGGTTTACTTTTTGAATCAACTAAGCCTCAGAGAATAACATTTCAACACGCCTGGTTTCGTGTGGTCCCAGTTAATTACACGCTGACAAAACGCCCAGAAAGAGTGTTTTTTTTTTATGGATAATGAATTTAGTGATTTGCTTTGAAGGCTGTAAGTATTAATGAGTAAAGTTACCGCAGTGTGCTGCGCTGTGGTCAGACGGCTGTTAGTCTGAGGGAAAGCTGAGCTTCGGTTGACCTGGCCACACCGGCGGCTCCTTCACTTAGATTGGTGGCAAAATTTCTTTTATCAGACGCTCAATTGTTTTTTTCTTTCTGCGATATCACCGCTTTTTAATGAGTCCTGATTGTGTAGAGTTCAGTTTGGGAAGAACTACCTGGATTTTAAGCTGAAGATGACGTAGAAAAGGAAGGAAACGAGTATTTAAATGTGTCGGATTCATGGTATATTTCATCCCCGCATTGATTCACACTTATTCACTCCTCCTCGATGGGTTTGTAGACATGGATAGAAGAGCTATTTTGATGTATCCGATAAATAACGCATGCCTGAGAGTCTCATGTTTTAAATACCTTCTTGTGGTGGGTAATTGCATACAGCTGTGTGTGAACACAACTTGGCAGCGGACTCCTTAATTTGTCTGTATGAGCTCTTTTTGGCTGTTTGTGTGAGAGGGAATTACTGCTTAAATTAAAATAAAAAAATATGAAAGTGAGTTTGAGAGCAGCAGCTGAAGAAGCCGGTCGTAAAGGCATTTAGACGTAAAGAAGGATAAAGTAAACAGCTGTCGCAAAGTCGGGGTTTAGGGTGGAGAGAAAGTGTTTCTGCTGTGGCTTCAGGCAAAGTTTGTTTCATCTTCAACTTAAAAATAAAAGCTCCTTAAAGTAGCCAAGCTGCAAAACATTCAAAGTGCCTCAGGATCTAAATAACGAGCATTACATGAAGGGACAGAAAGGTTATTTAGATTTTAACATTTTTAATGTTAAATGCATATGATGTGAATGAAAGTTAATCCTGAGCAAAAATACAGAATAAAAACTAAGTATAGTTTTTGTGTAAGAGGTTACTGCACATTCATCATTGTTCAGTTATTGCCTGGGTAGCTAGCCTGCAGTCAGTTGCTGAACAAACATGCATCTATTAGCTTGACAGATGCAGTTTTAACACTCCTGTTTTCGCAGTTACTGCAATACTATAACCCAAAAAAAGAAGTGTTGTCACATTTATCGTTATCACAATAATACCACCTAATATCGTGGTAAACGCCGTTACAAAGTTCAATTGGACGCACACTTTCCAAAATTGTCCAATTTCGTCTCTTCAGTCCATTGAAAATTTTCCCGAAAATCCTGAGTCACTAAAGGTTTTATTTGCCCAGTATTTTTCTTAGTTCTGCGACCTTCTGAGTGAAGAGTTTGGGTAGATTTTGGTTTGACGATTTAAAGTGAAAATTTGTAAGAAGGCAAAATACTCTTTCATAGCCCTACAGAGAATATTACAAGTATATGTTCAAACATTTGAATACATTTGTTCTGGACATTTGAGCACAACGTAGTTTATATAATTTAACATGTATTTATCAGTGTGTAATTCTCTTATAATTTGGCCTCTTTACTTTCTGAGACTGCTGATTATGTTTTTTAGTATTATCTTTAACTTTGTTTCAAGCTGTATTTAAATAATCAAGACTAAACTAGTGAAATTCGCTGAACCTCTGGACCCGACTGCTCCCTCTGTGTTTAGAAATTTGGAGAAGTGCGCGAGAGAAAGAAGCACTAAAATGCCTTTTGGGTAAACTCAGGTCTTCCAGGAGTCCTTTTATAGCCTGGACTGCCTGCTGCTGCTGTGATGGTGGACACACACACACACACACACACGGGGAGCAGCCAGAAACGCCTCCCCTGGATATCTGCTTTGTCACCCAACAGAGCTCTAATCAACACAGTAAAACTGGAGAATAAATGTTTAAGCTTTCTGATGCAGCTTTTTGTTTTAACCCAAATGACTTTCCCTGTGGTATCGTCGTCTTATCGTGGTTTCTATTGCAGCTCCTTGGCTAATTTGTGTTCCTCGTGGAGCTGTAGATGGCCGTAACTACACTGATAATTTGCCATGTGATATTTGGCTTTCACTCAGTCACCCAGTGACGTGCCGTGCATTTCAGGAAAGCAGTTTGCTGTTGACATGCATTTGAAAACACGCTCTTGCACTTTGTTTGTAAAAAAGCTCATGAAAATCCGGATTCGACCGGGGAAATCCAAATCAAGGAAGGCTTGTGACGAAATTGAAGGGAATCTAGAAAAGCAAATGGATTCATGTGCTCCTGTTACACTGCAGCGTATGTGCAAGAAATTACTTAGACAAAGAGAATATTGTTTTAAGAATTGAAAATCGTCCGACTAAAGTGATGCTGTGGAGCTGAATTAACTTTTACGAAGGCGAGTTAAATTTATCGAATGAACAGTGTGTCTAATGAGAAACAACAAAAACTGTAAATTTGTCGTAATGCAAAAAACTTATGTTGTTTTCCTCACTGTGAACGTGTCCATTGCCTACACAAACTGATTGTTTCTGTCAACTCGGAGTGTGTTTCCTAGTAGATCTGCAGGATAAATGCATCGACTGGTTCAGTCCAGCGAATAGATCCCAGAGCTGACGACCTCCACTCCCCCATGCTGAATCGACATTAGGCCAAATGGATTTGTGGCGGCTGCGGTTAAGTGGAGATCCAAGGCTTTCTGTCACTTACTTACTGTGAGGAGAAAAGCACGAGGAACACACACACACACACACAGTTTAAAAGCTGATTGTTTGTAGCTCCTCAAGGTTGTGGCTGATTAGGAAAGCTGCAGCGTGAATCAGTAATGGCGGTGGTTCTTTTCAAACTCCTCTCCTGTTTGATTAATTCGAGGGGAGTGAAACAATGAGCATAAGGTTCTGTTTCCTCTAATGCAGCGCATTTATTACAAGTGTTTTGTTCAGAGTTTTTTCCAGATATGATTGTTTTTTGTTTTTTTTGTTTTGTTTATTTGCAAGAATCGATTAAGATATAGAATTTTCTGGGGATAAACGTCCCAACGGGGCTCATTAGAAAAAGATAAATGACTATTTTGTCCTATTTGAGATGACAGTGTATTTATTTGAGACTTTAATAAACCTGTTCTGTGAGCTTAGGACTAAATACATGCTAACTGGCTAGCAATTTGTGCTAATAAAGCCGAAAAAATAATAAAAATCTGTTTTTATTTCTGTTTAATTCAACATAAGAGCCTTGCATTTTTTTCTCTAATCATAATTCAGCCGGCGTAAAAAAGTTGATAAATTTACAGGCAAACTGTGGAGGTCAGAAAGGGTTTTATTAATAAAATATTGCTGCATGCCATGGAGAAAAACAGTGTTGGTGGCCTGTGTGTGGAAATGAACTTGTGCAGAGTAGGAAGTCAGCCGAGGGCAGAGGAGGGTTGTTTCCATCTCTATTTAAGGAAGAAACGCAGTGTGAAGCTGTGAATCTGCTGTCTTTAGATTAAAGCATTGCAACATCTTCTAATAATAATCTAATCTATTAATATATCACTTTTTGACACATTTGATGCATTATTATCTTGCTGCTTGCTTTATCCTTCCCTTTTATTCGCCCACATATACGAAAAATCTTACAGTTATAAGTCAAGTTAATATCTAAACAACATGTTCGGTTATAATTCAGAACCAAAGTCAAAGATATTTAAGTCTTAAAAGTTTGTTTGACTCATTATAATCGTACTAAACATTGGTTAATTCCAGAAATTGTTCTCACTTCAGTTCAAAATCCTCACTAATTGATAGAACTGCCTTTTAAGCGCCATAATTTGAGTCAAAAGTTGAATTTAGTCGAGTTTAACAATTGGGATTCGACTAGATTGCAAAAGACGAGCAGATAATTCATCAAAACTCCTAAAATTAGTTCTTATAACATCTATAAATTTACAATAAATACAAGTCAGATTTTAATTTAAGTCATTTTAATACTTTGTTGTTGTAAAAAAGACCTTTTTTACAACAACTCTGACTCGGTTTCCTTCTCATGTATCTAATCTTGTCCTTTAACTGAGAGGTGTGATTAGTGGAGGCATCAGCTTGGCTGTAACTGATTTATTGATTATCTACTCCTTTTGTAGGATCGAGCTTAGGGTTCAGAGAGTTTATCTGCCTGTTTTCTGCCAGCTGTTCTGCAATGCACAGCAACCTGTCAGTGCTGCGTTACTCTGTACTTATAACAGCTGGGAAAATCCCTCAAGCGCATTTTAGGGTATGTCATTAAAAGGACGTTAAACCACAAGGGAAGTTTATTTATATTGCACCAAAAGTAATTGACAGGACATCAAAGGGAAGAAAAAAAAATGCATGAAAAGATGTTAAAAATCTGATTTTAAAGGCAGAATAGAAAAAAAATGTTTCAAACAGCTAAATATATAGCAAAAGCCGCAGTAAACAAAAGTGTTTTCAGGAACCAAAAAAAGCAGAATTTCTGCTGTATTTCTTATTGTAGGGGTGTGTTGACATAAATGACCTAAATAAACCACTAAATCATCAGCAAAAGCTTTGCATTGTGCTCCAAACGACAATAGCTGAAGTGTCTGCTCGGGGTGACCCGATTTACCGGCCAACTGATTTATTTTCTTAATAATCGGCGATCGGCTGATTTTTACATGTGAAACCGATCTTATCCACCTTGGTAAAGGTCTAAAAATCCACCACTGTCCTCTTCTGCTCTCCCGTGAGAGGTTTGACTGACAGAACGACCCACCAGGTCACGTCTGCTTGTTTGCAGTTAACGGTAGTTGTTTCCCGACTGTTGCCAGTTCAGCAACTTTCTTGCAATATTGAGCAACCTTTCAGACAAAAACAATTGGTATTGGCCAAAATCGTAATCGGCTGGTTAGGCTTTTTGAAAGATTGGTTATCGGCGATCGGCCAGAAAACCGCAATCGGTGCACCACTGTTTGTCTACAATCAATAACAGTTCAAACTCTCACTTTTGTTTCCCTTAAACGCTTTAGGAGACAGTCTCTTTTACAAAAGTTAGAAGGCTTCTTGCAAACATACCTAATTTAAAACTTAAAGTTGATGGATCAAATCTAATTATAAGGAGTGAAAAAGGATGTTAAGAAAAATAGGAATTCACCAGAAAACATATATTTGCTTTGTACGTAAAAATGAATGAAAAAACTTCTTCCTAGTGGACATTTTATAGTCCAAGACTGAGTGAGGATTTCACTGTTTTTGTCTGACTCGGGGTAACTGGTGCAGAGCAGCAGGCAGTGACAGATTGGAGCGATGGGGAAACACCTGCATGTGCGAAACTCGCCTGCAGCACCGAGGAGGCGTGAATGGGATTCTCTTCCTGATGTGGGAATCGACTGAGATGAAGATCGGTGTCATTCTGACTGTAACAGCTAGGGAAAGCCCTGAGCTTAGAGTATTATGCAGATACACTGTACTGTTATAAAAGAATTGATTTCTTGCATCTTTTGTTGCGCTAAAGCATGTGTGTCAAATTCAAGGCCAGGGGGCCAAATCCGGCCCGCCATTGATTTTATGTGGCCCTCTAGGCTCTGAAGTGACACATAAACTAAATATTATTTTATCAATCTAAACAAAGCAGTTTTTATCTATTTACTACCAAATTACATCATGGAAATTCACATAAAATCAATAAATCGCTGCACTTTTTCACACTAATACATAATTGTGAGTTTATTGCAGATTTTTGGATGCAAGTGATTGTTTACAGTATTTCTTTCTTCTACTAAACGGCTGCTTCAGCCTCACTTGATGTCAAGTTATAATCCATAACGATACGGCAAGTAATAAAAAGCGCAAATATTTCTAAGTTAGTACCACAAGCACTTTGATTTTTATTGCAAAAAAATCACGAAAACAATCGTTAAATCCTGGAGGGACCGAAGAGATTTTCAATATTATTTAATCTTAAGAACTGATTTACGTTTTAACAGTTTTGTTTGCGGGTTTTATCGATACGTTCTGGCACAACCGGCCCCTTTGAAAACATTCACGATCTGGATTTGGCCCGAAATGAAAATGAGTTTGACACCCCTGAGCTAAAGGATCATAAAGATTTTTAGAGGAGAGCGAGAGAACCTGAGTAAATATAAAATTCAGTTTTCAAATGATGATTTCATGTACTAGAGATAAGATTTTTAAAAACACATGGCTGTGTGTGAAAATATAATTGCCTCCCATATTAAATTATGAATTTACTCTCAGTAACCGCATCTCTCTGAGCGCCACACCCGACCCTAAATATGACCAGACTTGTACGATCAAGAAATGGCTGTAGTTGGACCCGGCTGACAACATGGAGCAGGAGAAAAAGATTTAAAAAAGCAAGACATCATTTGTTGTTTTGGATGTTGTGCCTTTGTGCTCATCCTGTAGCTATGCCAATCAAGATGCCGTCTTAAAAAATTCATACATTTATTGAAAGTAGTTCTCTAAAGTAGTCCCAAACTTGTAAATATAACTTTGGATAAAGAGAAATTTTCACTCTAATTTTTACTCTCTTCCAGTATTTTTGCAAATTCACCTCTGAATTATTTGTAAATTTCTATAATAATCCTTAGCTGTGCAAATTTTTGTATCAATAGTGATCAACGTAATATAAAGACAAATGTTTTTGCACCACTAGTTTTGAAAACCGCTATTATGGAGGTGATTGTCTGCGCCATCATTTTCTATGCTCTGATTGGTCAGTTTTGTAAATTGTGTAGTTATTCCACAAACAAGACGAGAGAAAAATGAGGCATTGCTTTGCACTCCCTTGTATTGAGTCTTCATATTTTTCTTTTTGCAGCTGTAACCAGTAATGTTGCTGTTTTTCACAAACGTGCAATAATGTTCTTGATTTATATGTTGTGAGAGCGCTTGTGTACGTGTTACAGGGAAAAAGACGAGAACATTAATAACTTACATAAAGCCACAAACTCATTGTGCTGTATTTGAGGGTGAGTTACGTCTTTCTCTGCTCTCTTCCTGTGTATATTTGTAAAGTCATGCACATTTATCAGCTTTGCTTACATTTTATTTTCAGGGAAAGGAGTGATTCAGGTTTTCTTCACATGCTGCTTTATAAATGTCTCTTAGTTGCTGCGTTTTTATCACAAATGTGCACAAAATGTTCGCTAATGTCGAAAAAACACAAAATTGACATTGCAATGTTTCCATTAAATAAGAAACGAAATTAAAAATCACATCAATAAACTTGTTTACGTGATTAGTCATTAAAAAACATCCTCCTCCTGTCACTTCCTGGCGTCTTCTTCGTCTTTTCCGCCAGTAGAAACGTCGGGTGTCGGTCACATGACTCATGATCAACACAACCTTTTTGCCTTTCCTTTGGTTTGTTGTATTTCCTTCTAATTCCTGTAAAGCACTTTGAATTGCCTTGTTGCTGAAAATGTGCTATATGAATTAGGGCTGAAACGATTCCTCGAGTGATTAGAGTACCTCGATTATTAAAGTTCCTCGAGGAAAACTGACCTGCCTCGAAGCTTCGTTATATTATGTTTTATTATTCAGCGCACCGTGTTCCGGCCGGGACTTTATTTGCGTTCTCACTTCCGCCTGAGTTGTTGACGAAAGCTAAGTGTTAGCAGCATAACGTCCAGTTTTCAAGTTCGGCCAGGAGGATTTTATTGAGTCATGATAATGTTCGGGTTTTTGTCTTTTTCCGGGGGACCAATAAGCATCTTAAAATGACGGCAGTGATGCCTGGAGCCCGGTGGGATTATTTATACAGATAGACGGAACACGGCGGCGGCTGTGCTTTAGATGAGTAGCTTTACTGAAAATACCGGAAAATAAATTTCATATCATCCCGGTCGCAACAAAT
>CAEGAE010045277.1:0-19050 GCA_903067095.1 Girardinus metallicus
TTATGTTTATGATGTAAAGCACTTTGAAATGCCTTGTTGCTGAAATGTGCTATACAAATAAAATTTGATTTGATTTGATCTATATAGCATTGATAATAAGTATATCACCGAAGTATGCCAAGATAGTCTGGTAACTGTCCATCTATCCATCCATTCGTATCTAAAACTAAAAGCTACTCCTGGATGACAGAACTCCTTTAGTCACATTGGCCACTGGGCCTGGCCTACTTCCACAAAACCTGCTTCATTTTTTCATGTTTGGCCCACATAACTGTGTTATTAGATAAGCCAACATCCTTGACAAGATAAAAAGCTGCATTACATGCATCCCAGATTTGTTCCCAACATGGATTCATGATCAGTTTGGATAAAAGTAAAGGTTGCAGTGTGATATTATGAGTCTGTGCTGCTGAGACACAAATAAGTCCCAAAATATTAACTTGCTTTTTGTTTCTCTGGAAAAATTCCCATATGGTTTCTAAATAAGATGATGTCTGACTCAAAGCTGAGCCAAATTTGATCCGTAAAAGAACTTTCGAACAAAAGGAATCAGAATCTTGGCTAAGACAGGTTAAGAAAAAAATTTTAAAAAGCAGATTTCTGTTTATCACATGATTTCAATTACCTGAAACTCTCCTTTAATGTTTTCACAGTGTATTCGTTTCAACAGACCTTGAGCTTTTGAGGGATATTTGCACTTTCACTTTACTAAGCCACAACCGTCTCAGCGCAGAAAAAATGAAACAGACATTTTTCAGGCCAGTGAATGAGGAGAAAATTAATTTTCTTTGAGGCTTGTTTGAGTCAGCAGCACACTCCCACGAGCTCTGGCAACACAAATACCTCTTAGCAATGTACAAAAAGCTAACTATATTACCCAAACATACCTAGCTCCTTGTGGATTTTATACCTATTCGCTTTCATCCTTACTTCTGCTAATAAACTTAAGCAAGCAAATTGAAAATGTTTTTTTCCTGAGTTGGTTATGAATGAAATTCTAGCCCATCATTGCTTTCATGACTTTTACTGAGAAAATATGCCAATCCTTTAGTTCTTGTTGAGGTCTGCTTGTGTTAGTTTAGGTGTGTGAATAAATTAGAAACACAGTGAAGGGCATTTTCATTGTGGTGTCAAATAAAAAAAAGATAAAGGGAGAAAAAATTTCACAGTCATAACTCTGTTGCAGTTCTCTTTCTGTAGTTTTACGGTCCAGTGTTTCTGAACAACCTGTGAAAGGTCATGAGTGCCAAAATGTCAAAATCAGGAAAAAAAGGCGAAATCTCCACCTTCCTTCTTTTAAGAAAAATATTAAACCACAACAGAGCTCATGTCTGCCTCACTAGACTTGGTTTTATGTGTATTTCTGTAGGGAAGACGCAAAATTACTACTTTAAATCACACTGGGATTTTTTTATGTTTATTTCAATAACCTAAAACAAAAAAAAAAAAAAAAAAAGCAATTTCATTTTTTATTTTCCACTTTGGATTCTCTTTGTGCCTTTCTCCTCCATCTTTCTGCACTCGTGTTCCACAAGATTATTTTGACGACACATGGAAAAATGAAAGTCTCGAAAATTCAAACAGAAACCGTTGAAAAGCCATCTTTCAAGTGCTAGTAGATTTGAAAAGTCTCAGCGGCAGCCTTTCAGTCCCGTTACGGTTGTTGTTAATGCACTCAGCAGAGAGCTTTTTCCAACTCGTCGGGAAAACTTTGACTGATGTGATGTGGATCAATAGTTTTTCAGAAATGTCAAAAAAAAAAAAAAAAAAACAGCTCATGCTCCAAATTTTAAAAGAAGCATCTTTCTCTGTCATAAGTTTGTCTGTTTTCTTGCCGTTTAGCAGAAAACTCTCTTTAACATGGCTTTCCTGTGAAAAACTCTAAAAACGGTTAGGATTAGCTGAGATGAAATGAATAAGCTACAATCGCAGTCATCAATACGGCTGAAACCTGCCCACTTCATCCTCCCTCCAGGCAGGAAAGAGTCTTTCCCCGTCTGGTTTGTGAATCACCAGAGAGCCATTACCTTGGTAAATTGCTCCAAAGCATATGATAGCCTGTCTGATGTCTGCTGATATGCTTTTATGGAAAGGAGGGAAACCATATGACAAATAAATAAAATCATAGATTGACTAAGAGCAAGTACTCAATTTCTTCTGGTGGGGTAATTTGTTTTAAAAAAAACGTCAAAATGCTTTACAGGGTTCAGTTTATTGTCTGCAATCTAGATTTGGAGGGATTTCAGTACAAATTTGTCTATTCAAACTTTATGAAAGGATTTAATTTATGAAAAAAAATGCTAAAGGGAAAAGTTTTAGCACAATAGAGAAACAGTAGTGAAGATGGAATCATTTCTAACTTAAATTGGAGAATAAAGGAAAATTAGAGTGAGATTAGGGGTTATGTTTTGTCTTACTATCTCAAAGTGGTTCAGATTTTATCATGTTCATTGCCTTTGAAGACTTCATATTCATTTTTAGTTCCTATTTTTTTCCCTTTTCAATGATAAAAGGACATTTAACATTCCTTCCTGCTGAATTGTAGAAACTTTCTCTTTGCAGAGCCCTTGCTAACTCTGCAAAAAACCCTCCGCTGCCAGCTTTGCTTTCCGATAGATTTTATGCTGTATTTCATGTGAGAAATTAGATATTGGAATGACATAAAATCCAACCTAACCGTGTTGCAGAAAGAAGTTCAATGACCAGCTCTATTAAATCAGCTTTGCACTCAGTGAATTTACTAATATTTACAATTGAAGCTGGTGACAATGTATTTGTTGCATTTTTTGCATTCAAATTTTGAAGCAACAGATGTGTTTCTAAAGGTATGACATTAAAATGGAGCGTGACGACTCTGCATGTAAACAAAAGCAACAGCTGTAGCAATCAACGGCTGATATCTTGAATTGTTTTTATGTCCTTTTATCATTCCCAGACAGTAATGTACATTGCACAAAATGCTCAGAAACATGTGTGCTAGCTCAGCCTGCTAACTGCAGTTAGCCTAGTTTCTGAGCAGAACAATTAGTAAATAACTCGATCAAAAAAAAAAAAAAATCTAACATAGTTCAAATGTAACTGATATTTGGAGATCTGAGGTAATTTTGGCATCATTTGATTGTTTTGTTAAGTTTTAACATGTACTCCTTTTGTTCAGCAACTTTCTTTTAAATTCCTGTGTACTTGATGGATTTTCTGTTCTTCAGTGCATCTTGTTCTTGAAGTTATTTTTGTCTTTTTTATCTTCAGACTGTGTTACTCGTTTGTAACATCTAGGCATAGAAACACCCCGTAAGCCTTGATTTTTAACCTGCGTCTGAAAAAGTGTGTTTCTCTAAAGCCTTCTTACTTCAGTGAAACAAAACTAATATCCCCATTAATTCTTATTTGTCTGGCTGAAAGTTAATCGTTGGCTAACAAGTAAATATGTGGTCCCATTTGTTATAGTTACAGATAGTCCATTAAAGGGGGTTGAAATTAAATCTTTCATTGGTTTTGTCATAGGAACACTTTTTCAGACGGCTGTCGTTTTATCAAAGCCTTCTATCTTCCTCACTGAGCTCTGAAGTCCTGGTTGAGACCTACAGTAAGTAAAGGAATATCATAGGAACCATCTTTTAATAGATGAGAGCAGCCTTAATGTGTTGCCTTTTGAGAAAATGGGAACCTCTTTTAAGTTTACACGCGTAATTTTTATTCTGCTTATAGGGAAACGACACAAGAGGACAAAATTAAAAATGAGGAATAAAGCATGATGCAACATTAAAAATAAACTTGTTCAGCTTCAGTTAAGATATTTTTGTTTGATTCTGCAAATCTCAGGAAATTTTCCAGGAAGCTGGAGTGCCTACAGATGGACAGACGAGAGGCATTATATTTAGTAGGAGG
The DNA here is from genome assembly GCA_903067095.1 of Girardinus metallicus. Lineage (NCBI taxonomy): Eukaryota > Metazoa > Chordata > Actinopteri > Cyprinodontiformes > Poeciliidae > Girardinus > Girardinus metallicus. The sequence continues at coordinate 3,889 of CAEGAE010045277.1, forward strand.
ACATAGAGCCTTGCAAGCTATTTTTAAAATTTGCACTAGAAAGAGGAATCTTTGACAGATGTTCAAGATGCACAGGACTGTGAAAAATGTTTTCTCTGACAGATTTCTTCAGGGGTTTTGTTTGGTCTTTTTGAAAATGAGATAAATGTCATAATTCTGAAAAACATAACCTGAGTAAAAACAAAAAGCAATTTTCAAATGATTTTATGTCATTACAGGAAAGATGTTAGGTGGCTGTATTTGAAAAGAAATTGTCTTTTAGTGGGAATAACTGCCAATATTTTTTTTTTGCAATAAGTGGAAATCACTTCTTTTTTTTTCTTATTTGGAAGAATTATGACACTTCTTTGACCAGTGTTAGAAGTGTCAAAAAGTACAGATAACCTGTTTAAGGCGATGCTACAGCATCTCATTCAGGTTTAGGTTCAGACTTTGACTAGGTGATTTCTAATCCTGCATATTTTCTTTTTTTTGAGTCATTCACTACAGTGGACTTGTTTTTGTCTTTGAATCACTGCCCTCTCACAAGATGACACTCTTCTTCAAAATGTGTCTGGTAAAGAGCAGAATTCACGGTTTCATCCATCACAGGAATATGTTTGGGTCTCAAACATCCATTTCTTCCTGAAATGCTGTGTTACTTTTACACCGGATGTAAGGGGACACAAACCTTCCAAAACATTCTACGTTTGACTCATCAGTGCGTCAACTAATTTCCCCAAAATCATCAAAGTATTTTTAGGTAAACGTGACACAGACTTTTGTGTTATTTTTGGTCAGATATCTTTTTAATTTTTGCTAGGGGTGCTGATTTTTTTTCTACCCTCTATTTTTGAATCATGAACTCTGATCTTAACTTGGAAGCGACGGGTTCAGTGCGTTAGTTGTTGTTCACCTCTTGATTGAGGTGCCGATGCACTCCAGGCATAATGCATAACAATAACTGTTAAATGTTTCGTTTCTTTCACAGACAATGGCTCACCGTGGTTTGATGAGAGTCCAACAGCCTTAAAAATGACCCTGTAATCTTTTCAACTCTGATAGATGTTAGTGATTTTCTGGTGTAAATATTTTTGAAGTTGTTGATTCTTTAATTGTTGTGTAAAAATCATTGTAATCTGTCCTAATTGTATTCCTATGAACTGTATTGTACGTTTACACTTTTATCTTGCAGTTGCTTCACTTCTGCTCTTAACAAATTTCCCTCAGGGGACAATAAAGTATATCTCATCTTATCTCATCTTATTTTATTTTATCTTAATGACGTGCAGATTCCTTTTAGATCTTTCAGCCTATCTTATGCTGTGAGATAGGAAAATTTACGTGATTTCTTAGCTTTACGGGTCTGAGAGTGACAATATAAAGGTGGGGAACTGAACTCAGCTTTCTAAAAATCTGGTTAAACAAAGGAGATAATTGCTTTATCTCATACAGGTTGTTTTGATAGATTTTTTTTTCTTCCGCAGTAACTGAAGTCATTATTTTAAAACTGAATTTTGTAATATATGTATCTGATAATAAAATCAGTTAGATGACGAAGCATTGAAATGTAACAAAAAAAAGCAAGAACAAGGAATCGGTGAGGTCTTGTGCATTTGCCTTTGCTGCAGCAGACTTTCAGGTGGAGAAGCTCTGGCACCTGTTTTCTTCCGCCTCATGTCCATCTCTTTGTCTCAATGTCTCTTGTGTTTTTGGTCCTGCAGTATTAATGCAGGAACCCATCTGTTTCCATGCTTTCCCAGCTGTTTAATCTCCTCTGTTAGCATGTCTGTTTTTCTCATCTCATCTACCCATCTATCCACTTACACTTGTTTCCTCCAGGGTATCCGCAGGTCCTTAAAAGGGTCTTAAAATAAATTATCCAGAATTAAGGCCTTAAAGTGTATTAAGCCATCCTGCATCGACGACAGTTATCATATCATTCATTTCTGCCACGGAGCGACACTTTCCTCACACAAAACCTTCATGCTCGCATTAATACAAGACAGTAACTGCTAAAAAAAAAAAAAAAAAAAAAAAAAGAAAAGAAGCTTTCTTTTTTTGGTCATTGCATCTGCTTTAATAAACTCAGCTGGGCTTTATGTCCCTTAACAATTAATTTCCTGTTTTGCTTCATCTTTATCTCTGTTATAGTTGCAGAACTCTCATTAGCTCTGCTCCACTGGAACCAGACTGCTTTCCTCTACTTTGTTCTTTTAACTATTTTTTGTCTTTCTAATCACTCACATGTAGCTTTTTTAAAAAAGATCCCTTAAATGTGGCCACATACTGTTCCCTCCTCTCTCTCTCTGAGCCCCCTCTGGTCTGGTGCAAAGCAGGGTTAAATTGAACTGATATCAAAGGCTTTGTTTGGCTGATAAAAGTCGTGGGGGCTTTTCCCTGCCACCGAGAACTAGATTGAATCGATGTGGCCCTGTGATTATGCCAGCAAGATCAACATTTCATATATCACGGCATGAGTGAAGATATTTCATCATATTTCACATCATTTGAGGGAATAGTGCATTTTTATTATCAGATAAATCCAAGGTCTTTTTCTTTCCCTTCTTCTCTTTAATATCTTCCCGGCTTTTAGATGCTCCTTCTTTTTTTCCTTGTTCTCTTGTTAAGCTCAGTTTAATGACATAGCCTGGTTAATATTCACATGAAGATTATTATTTTTTTTTTAATCCAGCGACTTGTTATGATAAAATGATCATCCCTCCTTCAGTTCATGATTACCCGTTTCTTAGTTCCTTTGCTGGAGCGTCACTGTGAAGAAGTTCCCCTCATCATTTTGTTCTGCTATCTCTCCACACACTGTTCGACCACTTATTACTTCCCCTCCGCTCCAAAGCCCGGCGCATGCTGGGCTGTGCTGGGCTGTGCTGGATCGAGACAGCAAGGAGTTCTGATTTTTCCCATTTCCCATCTCCTTCTCTTCTTCAGCCCCTCTTCAATCAAGTCTTTTATTATCTTTCCTTTTCATTCCAGCTCTGGTGTATCCTTTATACTTTTGCCTCCTCTGTGTCCTGCAGTCTCAGCTATGAGACAAGGTGTCTGGACTCCGCTGCTCGGGCCAGCGGCGATGACTCGCTGCTTCATCTCAATTTATCATTTCCGAAAGTGGAGCAAAGAGGAATGTTCAGTTCCACTTGTTACTCCATCAAGACTTAGGTTTTTGGACCTGAAAATCTTTTTATTTAAGCCTCTTTGATGTGTCTGATTCTCCTGGACTTTTCACATCTTTAAAAATATATATTCAGTTTGCCACCAAGCACGAGTGGAGAAGATGGTGAAGTTTGAAACTCAAAACAAGCAGAACGGCCATGGCAAAATGTTTTTACTACTGGAAACCTTTTTGTTCTTTTGTTGTTGTTTTTTTACCTTGTTGTTGTGAATTAAATGTACTAAAGAAAACAGCCCTGGTAATGAGGTAATACTTAACAAATGTAGAGTGATAGCTATTTTTACTTCTTAAATGTTCTCTACAATTTTGTTTCAGTCATTTCCTAGTTTGCCGGATGCATTGTTCAACCAGTACGTAAAGCTACAAGAAATTATACTGTGGAAAGAACAACTTGCTATCATGAAAAAAGGTTTACACAAGCTCTACTGAGTAATTTGGCAACTTTCAGTTATTTCTTTTAAATGTACAATATAAATCTGTTTTATACTGTATATAAATGTCAAGATTTTGCCTCAGTTTTCAACAATTAAAAAAAAGCCCTTCAACACGTTAGCTGCATCAAAACTCAAACAAACCAAAATGAGGTAAGTTTTTATCTTAAAATATAAATTTTATAAGTCAAAGCAAAATAAAACAAAAAAAAGGAAGAAAAACCAAGAAATTGTGAAGAAGTCCTTCCAAAATTCAAGTAGCAGAATAGAAAACAATATTATTACATATCATATTATTACAATATTAGATATGTGTACCTAGATAATGTGTTTCTTTAGAGTTATTTCACCACTGAATGACTAATTTGGTCAAAAAAGTCAATATTAACATGTTGAAGTCTAATTAAAAGTGTTGCTAGGCAATAAGCCGTGTTCCTATATGAACCAAAAATAGTCTCGCTTGGCTTTTTCTTTTACTGTATTCCAAGACTGTGATATATAAAAATAATTATTGCAAAACAAATGTTTTCATATATATGTTTATATATTTATTATTATAATTATTATTATAAAACATGCGGAGTAAAAATCTCCTTAAGGAATTCAGTGCAAAATTATCCAGCTCAGGTTTGATCAGTCTCAGTATTTTAGATTTTGAACAAGGTTAAATGAAGTCCAGATAAAATGAAACAGTGAAGCGTTAATGTAGCTTCACTGTTTCATTCATGGATCCAGATTGATACTGGATCCATGATGCTAACTGGTTTTGTTTGCAGCTAACATTAGCCAGTCACGCTGTTCTAACAGACTAATCTTAGCTTGTCTGTCTCTCTCTCACTGCTTCTTTGTCTTGTGTATCCAGAATGCTGCCTTCATCTAAATACACCCCAAATAAAAACCCTTTAAAATAAAGATGTATTTTATTTTAAACTGGATAATTGCTAAATGGAAAAACAAAATGCTTCAGTTTTCTAACTGTGACTTTTGGAGATTGTTTTTGTTTTAAATCCTCCCTCACTATCTTGCTAAGACTCAAGATAAATGTTTCTCCTCCTCCTGGTATATTTGTTACATTCCTTTTTGTTTTGTTTTTTGTTTGCTTTTTACATTTAATGTAGTAATTGCCCCTCTAAATTAGAGTAAATTTTCACAAATGGATGTTTTCTTGTGGCTTTTTAGGAGCATATATTTGTCAATGTGAATATTATTTTCTTATTCTCATTTAGAACAGCAGCTAATAAGATAAATGGACCTCTTATTAGCTTGTGTCATATCATATTTAAACCTAAAGGAAACACAAAGATACGGATTAGCTAGATTAGCTAGATAGGTATCTTATCAGAGCATTAATGTAAAAAAGTACGTTAAGTATTATCTTAAAAATGCTTGCATTTCACTACCACCTTCCCCTTCTCGTTTTTCTCAGCTCTGTTTCTCAAAGTACAGAAAATGCTGTAAGTCGATGTGCTGCAGCAGGACGAGGCTGTTTGGAAGGGACATCTTCTACTTCCTCTCCCTCTTTCTTCCTTCTCCTTATGTTCATTTCCCTGACATCCACCTTCTCCTCCAATCCTCCTCTCAATTCACCTCAAAGCAGGAAACCAACTTGAAGTTTTGCATCAGAGCGAGGAGAGTTCCTCTTTCGTTTTGCAGCAGGAGTAACAACTTGCTGGTCCTTCAACTTGCCCCCACACCTCAACACACATACACACACCTTCTCACATTTTCTCTCTGTTTTCCAAATCGTCTGTTGCAACAGTGTTGGCGCTCTGCGGGGAAAACTTCCTCAGTCTGCAGACAGATCCATCCGAACTATTCTCAACTTTGTCCCTGTGACTGTTTGGCTTCTATTGTGAAGTGCTAAATTAGTGCAAGAGAAAGTCTTCCTATCTCCATTATGTTCTCTATTTCTAATTCACCAACAATCCAAACACATCTTCCATCCATCTGTGAAGCTCGCTCCTCTTTTCATTCAAACTTACTGAGTCTGTTGTGTGAAGCAGAACTATACAAGACTTTTATTTAAATATTTTCAGTCTTTTTGTTTGTTTTGCTATAAATACTGCTCCCGTGTCAAATAAAGGAGCCCATAAACAGATCACCTCCTTTTTAAGCGCCCAGCTTGCACACAGTGTTTTATCATAGAGCTGAGACAGTTAATCTTTAGGCGCAGCTCTTATAATTGGACACATTGATGCACTTTAATTCATCAGACTCCTTGTTTTTTTGTGTCTTGTGCTTTCTTTTGTTGCCTTTATCGAGCGCTTTTGGCTCTCCAGCAATAATACAAAACCGTCCTGCTTGCTTTCTCAGCTGCCCATGGTCTTTGTTTGGAAAGTTTTCTTTTTTTTTTTCATCAACAAAGCTTCTGACCCCTTTATGTTCAAAGTGATTGTTGGAGCCTTGTTCGACATCAGTGCAGAAACAAGCATCTTAATTGCAAGTCGTTGGCTGAAAATTAGATTTGTACATAAGTAGCACAAGAGTGTGGTGTTTTCTTTTACTTTGAAGTGCTTTAGATTAGCAGAGTCCATTTAGATATCGCTGCTTCGTGCATCTTAGGGAGATCTTACATCAGCTGCAACTTTAAAAACAAGCTCGAACACACCCAATGTTCACAAAAGGCAGCTTTACATTTCCATTTCAGACCGGAATTTAAAGGGATCTTTAAGTGAAAAAAAGAAACTTTCCTCTTTCTAAGTGCAAAAACTTCTTTCTCTAATCATATTTTAGCAACGTCACAGCTTCTTATGTAGAAGGTTTAGTTACTTTTTCCACATTCCAAGCAATGTTATGTTTTGGAGCCGAAATAAAGTAGTTTCTCTTCAACAGCTTTCAATAGTGACAGTTATCAGCAGAAGTGTAATATACAGAAGTGTAATAGATAATAGGAAGATTTTTTACACTCACTTTCCATTGTCCTTTGACTGCTTTTAAAATGAAATGCAAATCTATACTGTAGAACTATGGCACATCTGTCTAAGATGTATGAAGTTTTGGACATACAAATGAATACTTGCATACAATTAGGGGAATTACTTTGATTGGAGCAACCTATTTTTAGGAATTTAGGAAATGAGGTATTTAAATGAAAATATTTTACCAGGCTCATCCAGACCTGCAATAAAATATGACTTCTATATGAACTAGAGAGTATCCCACTGGATCCATGAATGACTGACGTTTCCCCACGGTAAGAAGTGAAGGACACATTTATCCATCCAATAAACAGACAATTTCATTTTGAAATCGCTAAGCAGTCTCAAACAACTTCTGAGCATCATCTTCCCAGCTGGTCCTGTGTAGTAACAATCCATCTGGCATGTTACATTACGTGATTGCTGCTGCTAAAACAAAGGTAGCCATTTGTTTGAAACACAAGAGGCGGCACAAATCTGTTGTAGTGATGTAATGATGAACAGATTGACCTCATTGTGTTAGGGCGAAAACCTGTTTTTCTTAGTCATGTTGGATAAATCAAAGACAAAGCAAAGGTTGGCTGCTAAAATACAGTCAGCAGTGATTGCCTGTTGTTGTCACTGCATTCAAGATATTTCTCTTTAAACTTTCTTTAGCTGAACAAAGTAACTCTCACCTCTCTTCTCTCCGAAGTACAGAGTCTGTTGCGCGGTGTTGGACCACTGCAGCGAGGAGTTGTCAGTCTCTGCCACTCGGCAGGTCAACGTCACCATGCCGCCGACGGACACCGTCTCATCCGAGGTCATGGGCTGCAGCGGGTCTTCATCTAGGTAAAAGCAGAAAAGAAGAGAAACGTCACAAAAGACAGTTGGAGAGATGCAACAGTGAACTTCTACGTAAACACAATCAAAACCAGTATCACGCAGCAGCACCCAAATCAGATAAACCCTCAAACCGCGTTACTCGCCTCCCTCCTTTTTCTTTCTCTCCGTCTCCCACCGCCCATGTCTTTCTCTGCTTGTCAGATTATCTATACATCTCTATCTGTCTTTCTGAGAGCACAGACACAATGTGCATGCACACTGACATCTTGTCAGAGGGACAAAAAAAGCTGACAAATGGTTATCTGGTTGTATGTCTGCGAGGCCAATGTAGGAGCAATGAGTCAGCGGTGCCCAGAACCTGCACGACCCGAGGGACTTTCAAAGATGGAAGGACCTCTCCACATGTCAAACAAACAACGACACAGCCAACACATACCGCTGATGTATTTTTATCCCTTTTCACTGATATCTGCTTCAAGTTTTCTAAAGACATGCATAAGCATCAGGCCCTGCAAAACGGGCTCAAACGCTATGGAAATTAGCAGGTTGGAGGAAACAAGATTGAGAATACAAATGACCCCCTCATAATGAAGGGATTCTGAGGGCTGGAGCTGAAACGGGAAAACTACTGATGAGTGAACCATTGGGGTGTGTAACAGTATTCAAATAGGCTTAAATTATGGTATTTAACAGTGCTCCCTTGATAACGGTTGATGGTACAGGCTAATTCTACACTGCGTTTAGCGAGGGTGGCAAATGATTTTGTGAATCAGAGCAAAAGATGCAGGCTCCCATTTATCGTGAGTAATGACGAACATAGCCACTGATGCACCTTTTCCCATGTTGAGGTATTGAGGCCTTGAGTGCAGCCGTCCGTACTCGCGCACGTTACGCACTTCAAATTGCAATGGTGCTCGGGCAAAACAAAAAAAATAATAGCATAAGTGAAAAAAAAAGACCAAGTCAAAAGAGGGAGCATCTCATAAGAGGATACGCCTCGAGCGGTCTTCTCACCCCTTAAATACAGCGTGCATAAATAGTTTAATTGGAACCAAATTGTCAAGCGGGAGACAGGTTTATATGGAGCGTGGGGTGTTATCACATCCGTGCACGGCTGGTGGAATTGAAATTTTTTTTTTTTCCAGAGGAAGAACATCTGCTTAAATGTGCTTGGGCAGAACTCCCATCAAGACATGAAAGAAGATGGGGAGGGGCTCATGAAGTGAGGATGCAGAAGAGGAGGTGAGAAAACCTAACTACATGTAGAATCAAAAACACACATTTGGAGAACATGAGCAGGGAGATGCCTGCAGGAACTCTGGCCATCTTTTAAAGATGGAAGATGAGTTCAGCAACAGAACACATCAACTATTAGAAGAGTAAAAAAACTTTAGCATCGCTCTGGGCGGTGAGGACTGAGAGTGATAACAGCTTGTAAGGTATCGCTGCTGCTTGCCAGCAGGATTCAGAAGACTTAGACACCAGGAGCCCCACATGTCAGGAAGTCGCAACCGTTTTAATGCAGCTGTGACCTTGTGGTAAGTTTATTGGAGCAGCATGATGGCTGAGGCCTGAATTTGTGGTCAAGTGCCCTGTGGATTAGTGTCTCCTTTAATAGCATCCTGGTCTAATTCTTGTGGCTGATCGCATGAGCTTCTCAACTTGGCATGAACACTTTGAGCAAATTGGCTGTCCCCAGGCATCAGTCATCAAGCCAGCCACAATGAGCTCCGACAAATTGCCCAAACTTATGTTGCGCCTTTGGTAGCTGCTGACTGCTTCTCTCAGAATAACCTGTGTGTGACATTTGTCTGAACAAAAACAGCCATTAGGGACACTTTAACAAGAGGACACATTAGAGAGGAATATTCTCAGAATGGCGCTAATGATTATAAGAGGACATTCAGCTTTAGATCATCCAATCAAATTTTCATATTTAGCAACATTTTTTGTTATAGTGGTTTTTTTACTTATGCTCTAATATTAAAGCAATGCCTTGCAAAACTATTCCTTGAACTTTTCCACACTTTTTCACATTGCAATCACAAACTTCGATGAATTCTAGTGAAAATTATACATCTTTTGACCTTTTTTCTACAATCAGAAATCAAACTTTGTGGTATGCATTGGTATTCACTAACATTTGAGTTGACATTTAGAAAAAAACACCTATTGCTGCAATTGCAGCTTCACATCTTTTAGGGTTTGTCTTCACCAGCGGTTCTCATCCAGAGAAGCTGTCTTCTTTTTATTAAAAGACAAAATTAGTCAGACTGGATGGAAAGCATCTACGAACATTACGATGGACCCTCACCCAATCCCAGTTTAGTATTCAAGAATTTGCCTAGTCACAGATTTTGTTGAGGATCATATCTAAAAAAACGTTTTAAATAATCCAATCACTTGTTTTTTGTGTTTTAGTTTTCCAAAGTGTAAATAATAGTATTCTTGTTTGATATTTAAGGAAAAAAAAAGACTACATGTAGTATAAACTGATGTTGTGGCACAGAAGAACATTCAGATGCACCAAAACACTGGTTTTCCTGTAACTTAAAGCTGCTACACCGACAGAAACTGATACAGGAGCGCTGCAGTAACGTCCCACATATCTTTTCATCTCCGATTTGTTTTGTGTGTCGATCTGAGCCACGCCTGAGAAAACGAGTTGCACTTCCAGCAAAGACACAGATCATGTCTGAAAGAAAATGTGGGTATTAACGCATTTTAAGGTATATTTGGTATATAAACTCTTAAAATATAGTTATAAACATTTTTAAATGAGGTCTCCAGTATTGACAGATTCTAGGTATTCACAGGAGGCAGTTTTCAATTGAATTCAGGTCTGGACTTTGACTGGACCATTCCAAAACTTTTGCAGCCAACAGATTTCTTCATCCATCAATCTTTCCAACAACTCTGACCAGCTGCACCTGCTGAATAAAAAAATATCACCACAGCGTGATGTGGTGATATGGTTCACCAAGGGGATGGTGTGTTCAGGACATGCAGCATTTGTTTCCATGGAAACCAAAACGCTACATTTTGGTTTTATTTGACCAGTGCGCAACGTTCCACTTGTTTGTTGTTTCCAACATAGTCTGTGACCCAAATTGTATTTTTTTTAAAGAATGCATTTCTTTTTATCACTCTGCTGTAAAAGCTCAATTTGTGTGTTTGCATGATTAAGAGTTCTCCTGTCAACATATTCTCCCAATTTGGATGTGAAGTTATCACAGTTTATGCTGTTTTTTTTTCAGTAAATGTCTGTGAAAATGCAGCGGAAAAAAACATGTTTTTGTCAAAAGCATAAAAAAATCCTTTAAAAATTTATTTCGAGCTTGTAGTTTCAAACAATGTCAAAGTTCAAAATACATCTTTAAAGTCTGTTTGATCTGAAAATGGGTTAAAAGTTGAAGACGCAAAAATATGAAAGCAAAGACTGCATCTCATACTTATCTCATAACAGCAGCATATTAAGCAAAGTATTCAACTTTTACCAACTTCAGCTACAGTCATCACCCAAAGATCAGACTCGCAGCCTGTCAGACTGACTTTATTTCAATTAATGTACGCTAATAAATAAAAGGTTAATCTTCCTCAAAGGACTCATAAAACCTGAAACAATTTAATGATGATGAAACGGCCCTCTGCATATTAAATCCAAAGGTCTGTTAATGCATACAAATCATTTGGAAGTTAGTCACCATATGAGGATGGTAACTTTGTTAGCTCTAACAGTCAGAATTAATCAAAGATAAATTCTGACTTAATTAAGCTGTAGCACAGTGTGGGTAGAATGAAACCACATTAGGATAATTTATCAAACTCTGAACAATATTTTATATGGACTTGAGCCATTACCTATTAGATGAGATGGGTGGATTTAACAAGATTGAGTTATACACTGATTCTTAAGTTAAAAAGTTTAAGAAGTATAAGTGCAAAGGGTTGCACCCAACCCATATGTACCAAAATAGTTCACAGAAATCTTAAAAGAGTTGCTCGCCACTAGAATCTGACCCGGGTAAGCCCAAGATATAAATACAGCTGTTCTGGTTATTTGAGGATCCAAAAACAGCAGGAATTAAAGGAGTGGAAGGAAGTTCAGCTACAGTTTAAATGGTTAAGTCTGGCTAAACACTCAAGCTGCAAAAATAAAAAGGCGCAACCTCTCCATCCTTTGCAGACGCCGAGTTCAACACCAGCTCCTTTTATTCTTTCCTCACATCCCACTTCTTCATCTCCAACCAAAGCTGTAAGCCAGAGGAAGACACGGGTATTTAAAGCAACACAATTTACACCCTCCCTATAGCCGGCAACAAGGTGAGAGAACACAGGGGTAGAAGGCTGACTGGGATATCAAACGAGAGGAGGCAGGGAGGGAGCGCCGACAGAGAGGGAAGGATGGATGGATAAGGGTATGCAGAGGCGGCTGGGTGGCAAAACAAGGTGGGAAACCGGGACTGTGTGAAAACGAAGGGAGGGGAGAGGAGTGAGACAACAGAGGGAAATTGAGGAGCTTGAGGGCTCTCCAGCGTCAAGAGACAGAAAAACACAAAGACGAGCTTTTTACTTTGAAAAAAGGATTATTTGTTTCTGTTTTTTTTCTAAGAGTTTAGATAAGAAGATTTCAAACAGTGTGAGTATGTTTTACCTAAATAGCTCAGTCCAGGCTTCTTCAACTCAGGAAAGACAAGAGGAAGAACATACACTTTTACTCTGTTTGATTCTCTTTAGAAATCTTCACACAGATTACAGCTGAACTGTATACTGACGCAGGGTCGCAGTACCAATATGTGCAAAATAAAACTGTAAAAAGACTCAATATTTGATAGGCTTTCATATTTCCATGACATTTATGACCTGCGTGCAAGGTGCTTTTATGGATGAATATAGATTTTTGTGGCAGAGATTTTAAAACAGAGGATTAAGGAAAATTTGGCCAAACTACAACCAAATTTGTCAACAAAATATTTCAAAATTTTGCATGTTTGCAAACAGTTTTGCATTTTACTCTTTATACACTGTTCTGACATATTCATGAGCTGCTTCACTGGCACCTTAAATAAAACAAAATAACAACAATCTCAGGGAACTGCTCTTTCGAAAAACTTATTTATAAACACCCCTAATATTTTATATAGCGAGGACATCTCTTTGTCTACAGCAAAGATTTTCTGTTAGATTCAGTTCTACGCTCTGATTTGGTCAATTGAAAGCCTTAATTTCCTTTACTGATGTCAATCTTTTGCTGATTCGTATGTAAGCCTGGACTCATGCGCTAAAACATAAACTCCCTCCTTCTTTCCAGTATTCAAGATTACACCACAGCTTTCTGGCTAAATTGACTGGCATTTGTCCACAATTCCATCCACTTGAACAAATATCTCAATTTCAACTGAAGAAAAGTAACTCCGGTTCATAATGTCACCACTGTTTAAATGTTCAGTGCTGTTTTTTGTGTCAAATTTTACTTTTTGTAGTTAATGTCTACAGTATGAAATATGGTTTTATCAGACCAAAGCAGATAGTTTCACAAAGACCTATAACATTTTTTCAGCTTTGGATAGGAGTTGGCAGTCATCGTATTGTCATTTATTGTAAAAAAAAAAATCTTATCATGAAAATAATTTAGATTTATTGTTGTTGTTATAAATTCCAATTAATGATGTTTAAAAGCCAAAAAAAAACTTGTCGGAATTGTGATATTTATTATTTTCTCCACGGTTTGTTTAGTGAAATTATCAATAAATGTAAACAAATTTGAAAATATGAATAAATGCAGTTACTGTGTGCAGCTAAGTGATACAAATCATTCTTTATGTAACTGCTGGCCTGAAGAATCATATTACAAATGGATGTTTTTCAAGAGCAGGATTTGTTTGTGGGGGTACGACTGCAGTGCCATGCAGTCACAGCCATACAGCTATTTAAAAAAGAAACAACAAATTCTGTTTATCATCACTTTTACCATTGTCACACAACACATTGTTGTCGGTGGGTCAGTTGTTCAGCCCATGGAAAAGCTTCCGCGCTCGCTCTGTTGTTACGCAGGGCGCTCTTGTTTTGCAGCACCACTACTGTCTCAAACTGCGCCATATCACTTGTCTTCTCCATCTCTCCTCTGCTCCAATTAGCCAGAACTCAGAGCAAAGACTCAGAAAACGTGGGGAAAAATACTCATCCCATAAAGCCCGGCCCATGAAAACAAACAGTCTCCGTGCCCCCACTAGTGCCACAAAAATTAAATCTCCCTGTTTGTCTCTTGCATCCAGCAGAGAAATGCACAGTGCAACTACTACAGATCATCATGCAGGTCCAGTCCAAGGCAGTATGGGGCCTAGAGCAGAAAAGGATTTAGGGGCCCCAATCCCTGTTGAGAATCTGGTAAATGGGGCCTCGTGTAGTTGGCCGAGCTTAAAGGAAATCGAAGGCAGCAATTTTGTTGAAACGTGAAGAAACCACGCTGAAACACAAAATTTAAACTCATAGTATCAGATTGTAGGCATGGTAACCCAACAATCAAAGCATAAATATAATTATTGGCACTTTTACAAAGTAAACTTGCCCATTAAATCATATATATAAATGTTATCCAATTAGAAGTCTTAATTTATCTCTGCTGAAACTGTAACATTACATTTAAGAGAATTCTCATTCTTAATAGACAGATGTTAAATTTCTAGATATATGGTCCTGGTAAACATTTAACGATTTACATGGGGCCCCTGAAGGTCTGACTGCTTGTGAAACAAAATGGCATTAAACTTATATGATAAATATAAAGATGCTCTCTAATGAAATTAGTCATCCCCACATTTACGATGAAGGTCTCAAGCTACAGGATTGCAATAGGATCTTGAGATGACATTTGTTGTGAATTGTACAACTGTATAAATAAAATGAATGACCTGCAGGAGCCCTGGGGCAGTCTGACAGAAGTGAGGCTGCCACACACCAGCACCATCGGCCCTTTTGACTCCCTCCAGCAGGCAGGGTGGGTGAAGCGTCTTCCCCAAGGACACAACAACAGGGGCTCGAACCGGCAACCCACCAAGTACAGGACGAACTCCTACCACCGTCACAAAGCTCAGTTTGCTTTGCCTTAGGCCGGCTCTGGCATCATCTCATTCGTCTGTGGAAAATTACGTCAATCACTGACGCTATAAGCAACTAAGGGTGTGAGAAATGGATGTTCAGTTTTATCATGTGGTATTGTATATTTTTTGGTATTCCTGCGGTAATAAGTAAAAGTTAAAACAAGAACTATATATTACTTTTGTAGGTAACTTTAAGTATGGCTGTGACTGAGCAGTACAGTAATCCTAGCCCCACAAACATAAATACTGTTCTTGAAAAAATGTGTAATACGTTTTTTAGTACATCTGTCACGTTAAGAAGTGTGATTTGTATCACTAACTAAACACAATAACTGCATTTAATCATATTTGCAAATTTATTGATACTCTTAATGAAAAAAACAGCAGATAAAATATTAAAACTAATAATAACAATGGGGGCATTTAAACATCATTAATTGGAATTTATCGTGGTAACAATAAATCAGAATTCTTATCATAAGAAATTTATCACAATTATTGATAAACGACACAAGAAATGTCCACTCCTATAAGCAACATTATGTTAGTCCACTTTATCTGTGAAAATGGAGCAGTAAGAGTAAACCAAAAAACATACGTGCAGTGCTGAAAAGTTGAGAGGTTAAAAATGAAGGAAGCCTTCAGAAAACTGTAAAACAGCTGAAACACTGAGTGCCTTTAAATCTCGACTAAAATCCCACCTGTTTAGAGTTACATTT
>CAEGAE010045301.1:0-10850 GCA_903067095.1 Girardinus metallicus
CTCTGACCTCAACCCTATTGAGAACCTTTGGAGTTTCCTCCAGCAGGAGATCTGAGGTGGGACCAGTTCAGATCAGAACAGCTCTGGAAGGTTTTCTGACATCCTGCAGACATTCAGCAGAAACTATCCACAAACTCACAAGTTCAGTGGATGCAGGAATTGTGCAGGTGGAACCAAAGAAGGTCCCATGTTAACATGGAACTGTTCAGATGTTTTACATTGAAACAGCTTTAGATTTTAGTACATGTGACCACTTAGTGCTGCACATTCAAAGAATGACCGTTTGCAGTTCTTTAAAATCCATTAATGTTTAGAAAATCTGCTGCACATAATAATTTGGGGGTGGTGCAGTTGGTAGAGCTGTTGCCTTGCAGCAAGAAGGTTCTGGGTTCGATTCCCAGCCCAGGATCTTTCTGCATGGAGTTTGCATGTTCTCCCTGTGCATGGTGGGTTCTCTCTGGGTACTCCGGCTTCTCCCACAGTCCAAAAACATGACTGTTAGGTTAATTGGTCTCTCCATTGTCCCTAGGTGTGAGTGTGTGTGTGCATGCATGTTCGTCCTGTCTGTCTCTGTGTTGCCCTGCGACAGACTGGTGACCTGTCCAAAGGGACAGGTCACCAGAAATGCGGCTGGAGATAGGCACCAGCAGCCCTCCCAACTCCACTAAGGGACAAGGGTGTAATGAAAATGGATGGATGGATAATAATTTGGAACAGAGCATTTTGAGGTTTTTATTTTTGAAAAATATACTGTTCTCATTGGGAACTTTGTTCAGTAAAATTTGTTTTGTACTGTAATATTCATGGCTTGAAAATTATACTGACCATCATTTGCATTGACCATTTAAGACAATCTGAGAAAATATCTCTTGCATAATAATTTGGAGCACGGTGTATACAGTAAAACCACTGTATAAACTGATTTTATCCTTCCTGTGCTTTGCCACCCTTTTTAATGGCCTAAAGGGAACAGAAGATGTTGGACTTCCAAAAACTGCATCCTCATCTGAATCTCTCAGGTGTTTTCAATACAAATAAAGTGATTGAGGAGTGGCTTCGAATTAGAACTATTCAGGTTCTAGAATAGCTCCTCATGTGGGCATGCTCATATCAAAGGCAATTCCCTCAGCAATTTAATCGATGGCTTCTGAAAATAACCCCTTTGTCAGCTGAGAAAAGAACTAATAATCCCTATAATCTTGGAGGAACATTAATATTCAGCAGATGAAACGGTTCATTCCCATCGTACCCACACTGGTTCTGGTGCTGCCTCTCACTCAGCCCACTTCTCAAGCAGAGAGATTTCTCATTTATTCATGTTAAATAAAAGTGACATTACATTAGTAAAGGTTGATTGGTCTACAATTAAGCAACCTGACCTGATTTAAGTTGTACTACTGTAGAGGGAGGTGAGGGGGAGAGAGGGCTGTCTTAATTCAAGCTGCTTAACAAACTCTAAGGTTTATCCAATCAAATTGCCATGCATTATGTAGACTCAGTTTGGGCCATGTTACTCTAATGCAAATGAAAAGTTAAACCCTTGAGTGAATAACCTTTTTTATTTGCATGGAGGCTAAGGAAGATCTTTTTTTTTTTACATAGTGTGGTAGTACTGTGATTAAAATTTTGATTCAAGGCTCTACATGAAGATATAAGACTGTGTTGATCAATGATCAAATGACAGCAACTTACCTGTATCCTGTCATTGACTAATGGGCTTCAAAATTATAATGTTGTTAGAGGAGGCGTCCCTTTTGACCTCTGCATCACTTAGAGGATATTGTGTGGTGTAGCTCCAAGGACCTTTGAATGTCCTCTTGATTTAAGCTTTAAAAGAATGATTGGCCTGAAATTAACCTGTCTGCTCTTTCAAATTTCCCCAAATTTGCTTGCTAGTCAATTTGCCATTCTAGATTGAGTTCAGGAAAACTGCAACCTTACAGTGGTACATGCAGCTTCTCTGGAAGCAACACAAGGAGCCAAACACTACCCAGCAACAATCGCGGTGATATGCTTTATTATTTACGTGCCTGACTGTAGTTCTGCTTCTGGTGATTAGGTCAGAAGATGCTAAACCAATGCCGCCTACAGGAGACCAGTAAATTTAACCTGTTTCTCACGGAAGCACTGCTTGGCCTATTTTCTGTCAGTTTGATCCAATTACCCTGCCCTTACACTATCTCATGTCATACGTTCTGAGGAGAGGGGTGGGGGCGGAGGGACATTGAGCAAGGTCAATACAGAGATAAGAAGAGACAAAAGGAGAGAATTCACCTGCAGCTCAGAATCATTGTGAGTGTTTTATCTTTTTGTGTGGGCCAGGCCATCCTAGTGAAAATCCTTTGATGTCACTCTTGATAACCCCAATGTCAGAGCAAAGAATCAACACTTAGAATGCTTCTGTCAGAGGATGATGGATTTTACATATTGACACCTGAGCTTCAACTGGTGTTATAAATTCTTCCCCAGAATGTGGTAGAATTTCACACTCTACAACTACAACTAGTTTTAGTCCCTGGTAAGGTTTATTAAGGGGTTCTGGAGAGGACGGTCCGCCAGATAGTCAAACCTCGGATTCAGGAAGAGCAGTGTAGTTTCCGTCCCAGTTGTGGAACACTGGACCAGCTCTACACTCTCAGCAGAATCAAGGTGTGTGGGAGTTCGCCCAACCGGTCTACATGTGCTTTGTAGACTCAGAGAAGGCATTTAACTGTGTCCCTTTGGGAGCCCTGTGGGGGTACTCTGCAGGACATAATCAAAGGGTCTGAGTTACCAAACCCTTTGATACAGACTGTTGGGTCCCTGTGTAACCAGTGTCAAGCCTGACTTACTGTCAGACTCAATTCCAGTAAGAGTTGGACTATACCGAGGCTGACCTTTGTCACAGATGTTGTTCATAACGTTTCTGGACAGAATTTCCAGGCGCGGCCAAGATGTTGAGGGGGATCCATTTTGTTGGCGTTTCACAACATCATCTGCAAAAAGCGTTTCTGCTTTTTGCAGATGATGTGGTCCTATTGGCTTTATCACGTTGTGATCTACAGCTTTCACAGCCGAGTATGAAGGCACAGGGATGAGGATTAGTGCCTCCAAATTTCAGGCCATGGTCTTGAGTTGGAAAAAGGTAAAATGAGTTAGACTTTAGTCTTTGTTATCCACACATAGCCAGATATCTGATAAACTGAATAGATTTTTATGCAATTTGGCCACATGTAACTTCTGTTTAACAGCACTAAAAAAGGTTGATAAAACCTCTGGCTCAAGTGAAGATTTGTGAATGCTAATTTTTTAATTTGTCTGTAGACAAATGAAAAGACAAATGACTCTAAACTGGAGATTTAGAGGTCAGCGCATTACAGTCTGGAACAAATAACGTGCCGCTGACATGTCATATGTGACCATTGTTATTCTTTGGCCATGTAGTGGAGGAAAGATCCCTGCTATCAGAGAGGTGCTAATTTTACTCTGTTCATACACGTTTAATTGTTTTTTTTTTATAAACTCTTTCTCCTTTGCAATTATTTTGAGTTTATAAAGGAGAAAGAGTTTGGAGGCCAGCTGTTTTATACCAGCTATCCCTCCCAATATGGAGGCACACTGCAGTTCAATGTCCACATGTGTCCAAAATACTTTCTATTACATGATTCCCAGTTGATACTGTTTATATTTTAACATGGTATTTAAAAGTAGCTCAACCTCTCTGTCCACACAAAGTGATCTCCTGGTTGGCATGTTTAATTCTTAGCAGGAAGTTGTGGTTATTTTTGAAGGATTATGACTGGCTAATATAGTTTTTATTTTTGCTCTACACTGCCCCCTATGGGTTTGGCATGTTTAAAACACTACGTGGTGTAATTCGACAGGTTTGTGTAGATGAACACTTTTCTTAAACTGATCAGGTGTGGACAAGATTATTTTATAGAAAAGAATTTATTTTTAAAAAGACCTGGCTATGTATGAACTAGGCTTAAGACAAATAGCCAAGTGTCTTAGACACATAATATAAGTAAATGCTAAACAGCATGATAGGTTTATTGTCCACTTCAAATTGATCTTAGGTACGTGCAGATGTGCATGTTTGGCTGCTTGTTCCATGTCTCTGAGTTGCCTTTTAACAAACTGACCACTCTACAAGGAGCACCAAAACAGGCAACAGCCCACGTTGGGCCATGAAAGGATGAGCAAGTATAGACATGGGTGGATTTAAATTAATATAAGTATATGTTTCAAAATCAAAATAGTGTTGTGAAAAATTTGGATAGTGAGAGATTCAGAGAGGTCTGTTAATAAGGCTGAGCCATTATATGTGCACAACGTATAATGGTATATGAATGTCTTTTTTAATTCATTGGGTGAGATTGTAATTTGATGCCTATGAAAAAGGATCAGAGTTGAAGCACATTTTCAAGCCCTGAAGGGCACAAAATAATCAGATTTTATTACAACAAAGTTTTAACAAGATAGTCAGGGTGCACACTACTCACTAATTGTGTCACAAATAATTCCCTAATCTCTGTTGTTTTCTTAAAATTCTCTGCAGGTAAAGATTCAGAATACCTGATTCCCTAAACCTAATAACTATACACTGAACAGACGTCAACAGAGCTTTGATGCCCACTTCCACCTGCCACATCAGCAACAAGAAACAGCAATAGAAACGATAATCCCCACTAACCCTGATATTAATTATGAGAAATAGACCATGTGGTGAGTATTATTCAGCTGTGCATCAATGTGGAAGAAGCCCACAAATAAATGACAAAGGGATGATTTAACTCACACTACTCACTACTGCCTTTAGCTTGCTAGTGGTCTCACTGACATAAACAAAACACTCACCCAGCACAGCACAAAGACAAGCTGACATAGATAACGTGTGACGTGTACAGAAACATGTAGTGAATAAATAAAAATTCTACTCTTGCTTGTGAACTTTAAACCAGTCATAATGGTTTGGTTCTAAACATTATGTTGGACTAACTGATTCATTAAAGCAAATGTGAACAGGAAAAAAGGGATTGCAGCTCTCCACCATGAAATCGTGAAGCAACAGAACATAAGATCACAGTGTTTCAGTTTGAAAGGAACATTGCTTTGTAGAAAAAGCTCACAGGTAAATAACTATCAAGTGTGTGGATAACATGGCCTAGACCTTATTTAATTAATTAAAAAAAAATATTATCTGTAGAAATGTTAAGGTAAATATAGTCCAGTCCATATAATGCTGGATAAAAACCAACATCTAACCAGGAGGATCAAAATAAATAATATATAGTTATATAAAGTTAAATAAATGTACAAAACTCCAGAGGTCTTAAATTTCATCATGGAGGGAAGTAAAATCACTTGTCTCTGTTCACAAAGTCTTCTCCCATCTGGACATTTTGTGGATTTGTACTACCCATAATGCAAAGACATGCAACTACAGCTCAGCATGCATTTGTGTACACAGGAGAATAGAAGGTAAGCTGAAGGGGAAAATAATACACTTACCCAAATACTCTAATTGTGATAATAATTACAGATGGGTGCATATTCTGAGCCAACTTAGATGACAGTTGCTGCTTTACATTCTCTTGCATGATCATAATGCCAGTAACATCAAAAACATGTGTGTGTTAACAGTAGAACTGTTGGGTTCAGGCTGCAAAAAAGCCCCTGTGGCCCAACAGTTTTAGGGTTAACAGGACTTTCTTTTCTCTTCTACTCTTCACCAAGATTCAAACTGTTTTAGGGTTAACAGGACTTTCTTTTCTCTTCTACTCTTCACCAAGATTCAAACTGCCAAAGTAGAGGCAATTTCCCAACCCTGCAAGTCCTTTTAGAAAGGACTTGCTACAAGAACATACAACAAGCACCCAAGATGTATTATATTCTTTTAAAAAATACAGTCTTGATTGTAGCTACACCTCCACAAAACCAGTTTGAATGACTCACTCAAAAACAAAGACAATCATGGAGAACACTATGCGCCTGACAATGTCAAATCAGGACTCATCGAGTCTTTAGTGATTCAAATTTGCTTATTTTTCCCACTGTCTTTTAATATAAAGCACAGTTGAAATTCTTTTCAGAACAACTGAACACACCTGCTTGATTTTATGATTAGGGGCTACAGAAGAAGATTACATATAAACTCTCTACACAAGAAGAACTGACTATGAAGTCTTCACCACAATCTAAGCCAGTAGGAAACAACCATTCCTCTTTTGATTCCAGGATTTTCGAATCAAAGAGCTTCATAAATGAACTGATCTGGAGTTTACATTCAGTCATCTTGAGCATGAGTGAACTTGTACGGTATACAGAATACCTTCTATAATCCACACACAGCATATACTTTCAAATATTTTTAGATCTATAGTACAAAGGAGACCAGGTCAAACACTAGCCTTTACTGTCAAAAAACTTGTTGGCTACAAAAAGGGTGTTATTAGCAAATGACATTTGGCCAACTACTAGAGGGTCTTCCTGTTTATATCTGAGTCTGTATGAATGATTTTACCCAGTTCACCTAGAAAAAAAGTTTGAGGCTAGCTGATTTACAATTTTGAAACCAAGACTTAAAATATAATTCAAAAAGTCTAATTTTAGCAATTGGTATACATTGCTCTCCCTTGTTAGCTAAAATAGCAATTTCCCCAAGTACAGGTAACAAGGAGTGTTAACAGATTTATCATGTCTAACTGGGTAACCTTAGAGCTAAAATGCCAACTAATATGTTTGGTAACAAACGGACAAAAATACTCCTGAGTCAGTCATGCTGTATATGAAGGAAGGTGAAGAAAACAAGAGAATAGAAAAGACAGCATGAAGTCTAAGACATCAGGGACAGTGAAGGGAAGGTGGGAGAAGGACTGCCACCATTAACATCAAGCTTGACACATCTCACACACTTATGCACACGCACACTATATGAGCACATAAGCTATCTCTAACTCTCCCAGACACATAAAACCCTGAGATGGTTGAGAGTTCTGCAGTATCTCTGCTCAGGACCCCAGCACCTGTGGCTATCAGAATATTGATGAAACATCTATTTACTAGTGCCAGTACGAGAATTACACACTTCAAGTCATCCCAAAACCTTGATTGGGAAGAAGGCATTTCATCAGTGAGACATGGAGACCATCTCAGTGGTTCATCACAATTTGACATTGAAAACATATAAGAGTGATCATATTGAACCTAAACTTTGATTCATTTCAGCACTGTCACAGCAGTGACATTAAAAATGTTCAAAGTCAGATGGGTGACATCATTGATGGAAACTAGACACGTGTCTGACTCTGTGTGGAGCTGCAACCACTCAAAGTGACATGTTACCTGGCTATGACAAACAGCACACAACTGACACCCAAGTAAGCCAGCAGAATATACATCCAGATATCAGGCGAGAGTGGGTTGAGGAAGGAGAAGACCCCAGGGTTGGTCCCGTTGGGCTTGCGGAACAGTATACTTATACCCAGCGTCATGAAGGGCTTGGAGAAGTCAATGACTTTCTCACGCACATATGTGATGGCGAGGGGAGCCACTGCCAGATCAGCTCTCTGTCAACAGCAAAAAGAAACATGAAAAAGGATATGTTTTAAGGTACAGGAAGCATTTAGAGGCAATTAAATTAAAAGACACATTTCTTACACACTTTAAAATGTCTAAAAGCACTTTGCAAGAAATTTAAAACCCTCATTTTCTTCTTTTTATTTGTACTGTCATTGTTTCACTAACATTTTTCTTTTTCTGAAATCCTAAAATTTGTTATTTTTTTTATGTTTTTCTCTTTTGTTTCATTTTCATTTTCATCATAATTTCAAATATGATGAAAGTTGCTGTGTTGACTGTCAATAAACCTCGCATGGCCTGGGAATTCCTAATTAACAATATTCTCCACATAGGAATGAGGTTTAAAGGCGACATAAATGCAAAATCCACCTTCTTAGCCCTTAAATACATTTTTGTGTACTTTGAGTGTCTAGGAGTGTCTGTTGTTGTAGCATTAATATTTTAATAGGCATCTAACATTCATGGACAGCATAGTTAACTACGCTCCATATTTTAGGTAGTTATTATGGATGGAGAGAGTGTAAATACACTAACAACACCAATGATACATTCAGTTGAAAGCGTGGCTCTGCAGGATCGTCGTCTTCATTCTGAGTCAGACTCTGGCTCCAACATGTATGGATGCTGGATGGTCCAGATAATAATAATATATAATACGTTTTGGAATAAATAGTGTTTCTGTCAGCAGGTAATTGTATTTCTGCTGTTAACAATGGCCAAACGGGGTGTAGTGGAAAGTTCTGAAGTCTGGAGGGGTCTCATTCACATTTAAAGAAAACACAGCAAAGCGAGATGATCTAAAACGCCTCAGCACAAAGGAAAATGAGGGGTATGTGGGGATACAATAACCAGGAATTCAGACCAAAGCATTGCAGTTCTACTTTACATTGACCATAAATCTATAGATGTGGAAATAATTTACATGTGAAAAGGAAGGATTTAAGAGCATGATATATCCTCTTTAACCGTAAAATTCTATCGGTAAACCGATGGGACTGTCCTGTGACAAATTCTGATATTAATGCAAAGATGTAGCTGTAAATATTTACAAAACTGAGGAAGTCATTCATTTATTATTAGGTCACACTTATATTTTATATAGTCCAGCTAGCTACTTTATTAGACACACATTGCTAGCGCTGGGTTGAAGTCACTTTTGCATTCATGACTCCATGATGCAACAATTCCATTTATAGCACAACTCATTAACATTCCAAAGAACCACTCTGATATGTTTGAACTTCGTGAAATGGTCCATTATCCTGCTGTAAGTGACATCAGAAGATTACAATGTGGTCATCAAGGCTGAACATGATCAACAACAATATTCAGGTATTGGCTCAAGCTATATTAGCTTCCATTATTTCTAAGTGGGAGAATGTGCAAAGTCATAGGGTGTTCAAATAGTTATTTGAGGAGGAAAATGAATACTTTTTATCCTCATTATATATATGCATATATGATCAGGTTATTCAAACGCAATTGCTACTCTATAGATATTTTCTCTTTTTCTATTGTAGAAGAGGAAAAGTTTATGATATTTTCAGAATAGCCTGTATCTGGCATCAACAACATTCAGTCATTCAACATTTTTCCTGATTCTCTGAAAAATATATATATGGAATTGTGATGCCTGGGTAGGCAGCATGTTGGAGTAGCTCTGTTACATTCTTCGTTATGTCTCCATAACTGGTTAAAACTATTTTGTTGGATGTTTATTCTATCCTATCTTAAATACTCTGCAGGTGGAAGAATTTTTGCTGATACTTTTTTTTACTTTTAGACCGTTGTGATGATGCATATGTTGTTTTTTTATATATTAAGGCAGATGAATAATATATGTGATGTTTAAATAAATAACATCTAAGCTACAATCATAAGACCCAGATGAGTTGAAAAAAAGCCTTTGTGGGTGCAAAACAGGAGCCCAGAGGATAGAAACGAGGGAGTTAAAACCATCTCTTCATTGATCATAATAGGCAAAATGTGAGATTTTTTCCAAACAATTTTGATGAATTCAAACCATAACAATTAAGCAGCCAGATTATCAGGAATGCAAAAATATATGCTTCATATTTCAGAGTCAAATCTCTGACTCTGACATCTCTTTGCATGTGCATCTAACTATACAAACAGTTAGACATTTAAAGAGGGTTGGCTAAAGCAAAGTACATGGATGAGCAGTATTTGTTGACAACAGATGGTGTCATCCAAGACATGCTACAGTCTTCTCTGCAGCTCAGATATTAGGCTGTTGGCAGTAAGTTTTTGTCTATATTATCAACCAGTGGAGTTCACAATTGCTGCTTTGGAAATCATATAATACTCTCAGGTGTTGCTGAGCAACAGACAAAACACCTCAATGTGTTATTGTGATTATAATCATGCCTCACTCTGCTAAACTTCCAGTGTTTCAATCATCTGCTAGCTCATCTGAAGATCCTTCAGTATGCTGCCTTCTACCATCATCTGGTGGGGTAGCTACATAAGATCCAAAGACCTAAAAAAGCTAAAGTAGTAAAAGATAAAGACGAGTGGTTCTGTTCTTGGAACTGCTTCTGAACCTCTGCAGGTGTTACAAATTTATGAAGTACATTAGGAACAACACTGAACATCCTCTTTATGACACTGTCACATACACTGTGCTCCAAATTATTATGCAAGTGATATTTTCTCAGATTTTCCTAAATGGACAATGAAAATGATGGTCAGTATAATTTTCAAGCCATGAATATTACAGTATAAATCAAATTTTACTGAACAAAGCTCCCATTGAGAACAGTATATTTTTCAAAAATAAAAACTCAAAATGCTCTGTTCCAAATTATTAAACATTTATGGATTTTAAAGAACTGCAAACGGTCATTCTTCAAATGTTCAGCACTAAGTGGTCACATGTACTAAAATCTAAAGCTGTTTCACTGTAAAACATCTGAACAGTTCATGTTAACATGGGACCTTCTTTGGTTCCACCTGCACAATTCCTGCATCCACTGAACTTGTGAGTTTGTGGATAGTTTCTGCTGAATGTCTGCAGGATGTCAGAAAACCTTCCAGAGCTGTTCTGATCTGAACTGATCCCACCTCAGATCTCCTGCTGGAGGAAACTCCAAAGGTTCTCAATAGGGTTGAGGTCAGAGGATGGTGACCACACCATGAGTTTCTCCCTTTATGCCCATAGCAGCCAATGACACAGTGGTATTCCTTGCAGCATTCATTGTCATGCATGAAGATGATTTTGCTACTGAAGGTTCGGCTCTTCTTTTTGAACCATGAAAGAAAGTGAT
>CAEGAE010045305.1:0-11624 GCA_903067095.1 Girardinus metallicus
CCGGAACCACACTACGGATGGACTTTTCAAACAACTTTGTATTTGGAGAAAATTACAATCGATCACCTAAAGAAAATTTGATTTACAAGATTTTTTTTCCTACTTTTTTTGTGCCTTAAGAAAATTTAAAAAATAAAAAAATTGGAGAGAAATCCTGACACAAAGGATCATAATTCATGCATGAAAGGGTTAAGATGCAATTTGGATCATATTTCATATTTCATTGTGGCATGTAGCGCAGGGCTTGACTACATCGCTACCATGGAAACCGTCTGCTGGGCCCACAGCATGACGCTTGAACAGAGTTTCATTCTCTACCAGGTTTTCTAGTTCTGTCTTTGACCTTTTGAGTCAAATTCTGGATATTTAAGAAACAGGTTCTGATCATGCAGAACCTTCAACTCAGCTGACTGACCCCTGCTGACCTCTGATCTGCAGCGGGCCGCTGATCCTCTGGCCCTGCAGGACCGCCGGTCCTCGGCGGGTTGCCGGTTCCTCCGGGTCGGCGGATCGGCGGTAGATTCCTCGGCTCACGTCCTCAAACACGACAAACATCTCCCAGACGCGGGACGTGTAACCGGCCAGCTCCGTCACCTGCACACAGCGCCTGAGGTCAGTCGCCCGCCTGAGGGGGCGGGGCCTGTCTGTGGGGGCGGGGCATGCTGACCTCCTTGTAGGAGCTCATGATCCTCTCCACGGCGTCGGCGGCGGCGTTCAGGAGGTTCCTGGCCGTGGTGAAGGCCTGCGTTCGCTCGCTGACCAGATCCTCCTCCTTCATCACCATGGCCGCCCGCTTCACCTCCTCAGAGTCTGCACACGAAGGGTCAGAGGTCACACGCTGCCGCCGCGGCCTCTGGCCCACCGCAGGAGGGCGGAGCTTACCATTTTTGGAGTATCCTGTGGCGGTGATGATGGGCACGGCCACCATGACGAGGCCGGACGCGCTCCAGACGTACTTCATGAGGAACTGCTCCAGCATGACGTACCAGAGCCGCTTCAGCAGGATCTGATGGATCTGAGACGACAGGGAGGCGTAGCTCCGCTGCAGCTGGGACAGCTCCACCTGCAAACGGTCTGAGAATCAAACGCGCCCAGACAGCAATCGTGCTGCTTCGGTCTGAGAATCAAACGCTCTGTTCTGTAGAAAGTGTCGGCGCTCAGCAGGGGGCACTCACCCTGTGTCCGGCGTAAAAGGCGATCTCCTCTGAGTTGGCGATGATGCGTGAGTGCATGTAGCGCAGGTCTCCCTTCCTCTTCGCCTCCTCGGCCACCAGCTTCCCAAAGTGCGGCGAACAGGAGCGCAGCACCTTGGCGGTGAGCGCCACCACCAGGCCGGCGATGGCGGAGGGCCACGTGGTGTCGGCCCCTACAGGAGAACGCCATCAGCCCAGGTACAGGTGAGTATCGGGTGCGGCGGCGGCGGCAGTGTACCTTTGGACTGGGCGGTGCGCAGCAGCGTGTAGCAGGTGACCACTACGTCCAGGATGGGCTTGGTCAGGTTGGAGTACAGGTGAGCGACGGAGGCGGAGAACATGACGATGTCCTCGGTCAGAGACTGGTCCGGGTTGGACAGACGGCCGTCCATGTTGCTGATGCGGTAATACGTCTGTAAAGGAGTGGAGCTTTAGACTCACATGGAGAAGGCGGGTCGACAGGTGTACAGCAGGTCTCACCTGGTTGGTGAAGTACAGCTGGTAGGCGTGGCTGACCAATCGGCTCCTGAAGCTCAGGGTCAGCTGACCCTCCAGGAATCTGATGGCGCTGTTGATGAACGTCGCAGGAACTGCGACGAGGAGCCACTTGGACAGCTGCAGCACGAAGGCGCGCGGATCTTTCTGCACGATGCACCTGACGATCATACCTGAGAGACCAAACCGGACCATCAGGATGACCTGAGACTCTCTGGACAGACACCCAAGAAGAGACAGGTGAGGACAGGTGACACAGGTGCAGACCGTCTAGAGAAGCCACGTAGATGGACAGGAAGGTGCGGGACATCAGGGTGACGGAGTGCAGAGCGAGCAGGCCGACCTCTGGACACAGTAACCGTGGAAACAGGAGCTTCAGCAGGTGAGATAGTCTGAGGATGAAGTCTCTGTTGACTGATGGAGACCTGTGGACAGGTAGAGTCCAAGTGAGACCAGGTGCCAACTGATCAGGTGTCTCACATCGTCTCCTGTCACCTGTCCACTTTCTTCTTCTTCTTCTCATCTTCACCACCGTCCACAGTGCTGACCACGCCCACAGGTGTTTTAGCCCCGCCTCCCTGATCACCTGCTGCCTCTCTCTGGAGGAACAACACAGTCAGTCACCTGCAGTCTTCCCCTCACCTTTGACCTTCAGGTGTGTCTCACCTGTAGCCTTCTCCACATGTACGGAGACAGCTTTTTGACAGCGTAGGCGGCAATCAGGATGGCGGCCATCTTCCTGAGTCTGGAGCTCCGCCTCAGCTGAGCTGGCAGCTTCTCATTGGCCAGCTGCATGATGACAACCAGCCGACCAATCAGAGCCTGGATCCTGAGAGCCTGACGCTCCACCTGTGCACAGGTAAGGAACGGCATCACCAGAAGCTCTCCCAACTTCTGCTCATAAAAAGTAACTTTTATTTAAAGTCGAATTTACTGAGGTACTATTTACTTTTAAGTCCTTTTGCTCCAGTACATTAGTTTACTGTTCTTTCCATCTCTGTGTTTCTACAGGAAGCTCCCACAAGTCTGATCTGGAAGTGTTGCGTGCCACTGATCCGCCATATTGGTAGGCAAACGCGGCGCAAAGCACAGATGAGCGATGGCTTCCAGATCAACCAAGAGAAAATATATGAAAAAAAAGTTTAAGATTTTATGTTTGTAATGAATCCCTAATGTTTATATGTTAGATTGGAACGAAGCGACAGCTAGTTCTACGCTTGTGGATCATTTATTGTTGTCATAGCAACTCCATAGCAACTGTCATAACAGTTAGTTAGAGATACCTACCAAGATGGCTGTCATCTACAAAGTTCCCAGAACTGTGACATAACGCCCTCTAGTGGAGGCTTAGAGCTGCATAACACACCTTATTACCTTAATACAAATAATGCACAGCTTCTTAGTTTCATGATTGCTTCATGTTTTTATTTTAAACTTACGTCTGAATACTAAAGCTTTGGCCACATAATGTCACCATGAACAATGTTTTACGTAAAATGTAGAACTTTTCTGACACACATTATTTATCACATTATTAAATGTACAATTATTGTTCAATGTGTATTTAAAGACATAACTTTGCACTAATAAAAAATGTACAAAAAAGGTCTAGTGAGAAATCTCACGACCCCCATAGGGCCCACGACCCCCTGCAGTACCACCGGGACACCCGCAGGGGTCATGACCCCCCTGCAGTACCACCGGGACCCCCACGGGGCCCACGACCCCCTGCAGTACCACCGGGACCCCGCAGGGGTCACGACCCCCTGCAGTACCACCGGGACCCCCACGGGGCCCACGACCCCCTGCAGTACCACCGGGACCCCCACGGGGCCCACGACCCCCCTGCAGTACCACCGGGACCCCCACTGGGCCCACGACCCCCCTGCAGTACCACCGGGACCCCCGCAGGGGTCACGACCCCCACGCTGAAGACCTCTGCTCTAGTTTTAGAAGAACTGTACTGATTATACAGTTGTGTGCCCGGTTCGGTTCCGTTAGTTCTCGAGGTGACATTTTAACAACCGAACCCCAGAGTTCTGGTCCAGTTTCCCACAGTGGGACGAAGCCTGACAGAACCGGGTCGGGTTCGGGAGAACCCGGAGTCGGACCGTAACTATGGCAGCTAAACTTACTGAACTGGTTCTGGTTCCGTTATTGCTCCATGAAACATAACGTTCACCGAACTTCTCGGAACTTCATGTCGGACCGAAACCTTACCGGCCGGTGTTGGGAAGCTAGCTAAAGCTAACGGCTAACCGGAACTTTGACGTGGAAATATGTCCAAAACAGCCAAAGTTCCCGGATCCGACCCGCTTCTGCCGAACAGAACCCGTCCGTCCGGGTCGCAGGGAGTCCCGCTGCTGAAGCAGTACCCTTACCTCATGGTCGAACCGGTCCGGAACGAGCTGGTGTCGGGAGAAAGTTTAGTCCGTGTAGCCTGTTCTGAACCCCGGTCTGACCGCTGCGGCTTACCGCCGCTGTGAGGACCGAGTGTTACGCAACGAGCTGCGAAAGCTGAAGAACGTTCGTCAGCTGTTCAAATTCACAGAATTCATTGTAACTCTAAAGAACGTTCTTTAAGCATCAGTGCAGGCAAGACACGTCATACACACACATATCTGTTGAACAGTTAAAACTGTTTCGGGAACGTTCTTTCTTTAATGAACATCTGGGATCGTTTTTCCATTCGGGGATCCAGGAGACGGAACCGGAACCTCTCCGAGGCTTTAATGTTCACATGATGTTCTGATCCAGAACAATAAGAAGCTTTGATCTGGTCCGGATCCGCTGCTGTACGACAACGAGAGCAGCAGGGGGCGACAGAGAGCTTCAGACAAACTGGACTTTCAGTGAGAAGCACAGAGAGCTGAGAATGGACAGAACCGAACCTCCTGGGTCCATTAACAGAAGCAGAGCAGCAACGTATTCACAAGTTTTATTTACACACAAAAGCTACAAAAACATTCAGTCCATCACAGAAGCTGCTGCGGTACCGGCCAGGTCCGGTTCTGGAGCTTTCAGAACAAACGTTCCTGAACGGGTTCTGATTACACTGAGAACATGCAGCACACACACCGTCAGAACCGAACCGGATCACCCTTCCTTCCCCCGACCAGACCAGAACTCCTGCAAGATCCCAGCAGATACCGACTGGTACCGGCTGGTTCTGGGATGTCAGCAGAACCAGTTTCAGGTCCTCAGGTTCTGCTCTGGCGAAGGAGGCGTGTCCAGGTGCGGTCACATGACCAGAACCAAACACCTGAGTGGCTGCAACCAATAGAACGGCAGCGCCATCAGAGTGGGCGGGGCTTGTCTTACGGTTCCTGTTCATATTCATGACTGAGGTTTAATATCCATATTTAACAAAAAAATGTTTAATCGTTAAGAAAGTTCAGATCTCTGAGCTGCAGCGACCCAGCAGAGTAACTGGATCGGATACAGAACCACAGGGCCTGGTGAGGCGAACACAGCAGGTGTAGAACGGTACCGGCCGTATTCACAAAGATCCTCCAACTCCGAAGTTCACCCCGTTGCTAGGGGTGGTTCACCCCGTTGCTAGGGGTGGTTCACCCCGTTGCTAGGGGTGGTTCACCCCGTTGCTAGGCATGACGCGCGACGCTGTTTTCTAGAGCTAGGGTTCCTCATCTATTCAATGGTTGTTGCCAATAACTTAGTGGAGCATTGCCGCCACCTGCTGGTGAGGAGGGTGAACCAAAGGCTAAAGATAAACTCGTATCCTCTCATGTCAAATGGTTTTGTTTTGAAACTAGAGCGTATCTTTTATCTTTTTAGAATAAATCTACAGGTTCAGACTTGGCTGTGATTGGTTGAAACACAAAACAAAGACAAAAATCCAAAACAAAAACGCCTCCAGTGACAGAAATGAGTTCAGACTGGAGTAAGAAAAGTGAGTCAAGACGATGAAACTAAAATTACATTAAATGCCACTCAGCTACTTTGTCTCAGGATTCTTTGAGAATACGGGCCCAGGTGTGGAACAGCACAGGTGTGTGTGTGAGGACAGGTGTGTGTGAGAACAGGTGTGTGTGAGGACAGGTGTGTGTGAGGACAGGTGTGTGTGAGGACAGGTGTGTGTGAACACTGATTCTTCTCAATAAAACTGATATCCTGCATTAAAAAGCATCATTTCAGTAACAAAAGTTTGTATAAAACCAGATGACATCAGATCCGTAGAAAACGAGACCAAACAGTCGATCAATGATGAAATCAATCACCGCTGTGACATCATCGTCTGATTGTCGTTCTGATCGTTTTTGGGTTCTTTTGTTCTGAAGTTCTTTAAACCCGGAGCTCCTCTTATTGCTTCAGACTAAACCTGCATCCTGATTACAACCTGAAGTTGACCCGGGCCCAGAACCCAGGTCCTGATCCGGGTCCGGATCTGGGACAGGATTTCCACCAGGTTCTGGTGACATTCCTAACTTGTTGGAGATCTGGATTGTGTCGTTGCAGGACCAGAACTTTTCCCTGGGCCCGGTTTCCCTGATCTCTTTCTCCTGGATCTCGGTTCTCTGAGCAGGCCAGAACCGGGCCGGTCTGGTCCTGTTGCAGGTCCAGTCTTGCTGGTTTGAGGATGAAACTCGGTGCTGGATTCACAGTGCAAACTGCAAAGTTACCTGATGCTTCCGGTCTGGACTCACCTGAGGCTTTAACAGGTAGACGCCTGAGCTGATCAGGGCTGGTGATGTCAGCTGGTGATGTCAGAGAGCAGGTGAGGCTCTGTCTTTGGGGGCGCAGGTTCCCCCCTGGTGGCTGAGAAAGAGTCTGATTGTCTGAGCAGAGTCTGAGGACCAGGAACCCAGAACTTGGACCGGTTGGTACTCCACAGTCCAGCTGTGGCGATACGAGAACCGGCTAACTGGAACCTTTCCGGACCAGGAACCGTGAGAAGTGAGGGACTCTTGCTACTCGGTCCAGGGTTCCTTCTTGACCCAAACCAGTGACTCCACTGTTCTCTCAAACAGCGGTGAACCATCGGTCCTCCACTGGGTTCAGGCAGGTTCTGGTTCAGGTTTGTGACTCCTCCAGAGACCACTGAACACTCTGATGAGTAGATGGTCTTCCTTAGCAGACCCTCTCAGGTTAGATGAAGGTCTTGGTGAGGCGAACCTGTCTTTAAGGTGCATGGGGCATCTGGGTGTTCAGATGGTCTCTGAACTGGGTCAGCTGGTTTATCATCACCCAATCACAGGAGGTCCAGAGTACCGGGCCAGGGTCCGTCCCAGTCTCTTCCTTTGATTGGCTGGTGATCAGACCAGAGTCCCAGGAGACGGCTGGTCCACCACCAAGTCTCTGAGGGGAACTTCCTGTTTCTGGGACGGACAGGAGTCCTGGTAGAGAGAGCTGTCCACAGACCTGACACACAGAGGGAGAGATGGCTTCTGGTTTCATCTTCAGCTCACATTGATGTGGAGAAAACTAAAACAAAAAGTCTTTTGGTCCGGAAAGCAAGGCATTGTGGGGGATGAAGTTGTTGGCGGACCCCTACCTCCCGTGTAGCGGATGTCCGTGGAACGTGGCGGAGTGCGGCAGCGTCTGCTTGTGATGCGGTGCGGCGTAGTGATGACTCTGATAGGTCGACTGCTGGAGGACTCCGTGGGCCGTGCGTCTTCGCTGCAGGGCGTCAACCCCTCCAGTCTGACCTTTGACCCCACCACTCGGCTTAGTGTTGGCACCTGACAAGACCTTTCCACTGGCCTTGTTCTGGTGGGTGGATCCTAAGGTGTTCCTCAGGTACCAGTCCCTCAGACCTGTGAAGAAGAAATCAGACAAAGTCACACCTGAGAGCAGGTAAAGAGCGCCTGACCTCGTTTTATCCACCAGGTGGTGCCAGTCGGGGTTTTTGTGCCGTTCCCTTACCCTCCAGGGCCAGGGCCTTGTGGAGGCTTCGGGTGGCCTCCTCCAACTGGGAGTCCTGCTGGGGGGGTAGCTGCGGCGGGCGGGGGGGCAGAAGGTGGGGGTGGGGGTCTGGCTGGATGGTGGGCGGAGCCTGTTTGGTGATGTCACTGTGGTTCTGTTGCACTGGCAGGAACGGGCCACAGGACTTGGTGCGGGTGACGGTGACTCTGCGCTGGTCACCGTGGTGACCGCGGTAGATGGGCGGGGCTCCCGCGGGCTGCTGGGTGGAGCCGGCGCTGTGGAGCGGCCTGCTGGGCTGCGACTGCTGGCGCTGCAGCTGCCGCTGCTTCTCCCAGACGTAGTCCAGCAGAACCTCACTGTAGCCCCCCCCTCGGACGCGGACCCCTCCCTCTGGAGCCACGGGGTGGTTCCTGCTGCGCCTCTCCATCAGTGACTCAGAGCTCCAGAATGACCCGGCCGCGTTCGTTCCCCTGGAAACAGTGGCTCCGTTTGGCCGCAGCGCCCCCTGCTGGGCCCCTCCCTCGTCCTCCGGGGGGGTGCTGTGGGTCAGGAGGCTGTCAGAGCCGTTGCTCTGGCGCGACACCCGACAGCCCACCTCCCTCCCCGCGTCGGAGGAGGAGGAGGAGTCCTGAGAGCGGGGAGGAGGAGGGGGAAACTGCGAGGGGGGCAGAGGGGGGGGCTTGGTGTTCTCACGGTGATCAGTCCTGAAAGGTCAGAGGTCAGGTGGTGAGAAACTCTTCTGGGCAAACTAGTTAAATGGGTTAAACTGTTTTTTCCAGTCAGCATCACCCGAGCGGATCACGGAGGTCCACCATACCTGCTGAGCACCGACGACTTCCTGGTTTTGTTCTGGTTGAAAACCTCCACAGGAGATCCAGCAGAAACCAGCAGGGGGCGACACTGAGACCCACCGTTGTCTGTCAACACAGAGACCATCCACATCAGCACTGAATCCTGCCAGGACTTTACCGACAGTCTGTCTGCTGAGATTTAGGCCACGCCCCTTTGGTTCTGAGATTCCAGCTGCCGGTTCTGGGTCCGTCGCTATAGTGAGGATGATGAGATGCTCAGTGATGTTGATGGTGGAACCAGCAACTAGCAGGGCCGTTCTACTTCCACTGCAGAACGTCAGAATGTGAGGTCATCCTGCTGGTCGCCATAACGCATCACAAAGGTCCTGGAGGGACCGGAGCCGACACAACGTGGACCACCGGACCAGGAGCCGACACTTCATCGGAGTTTGGTAGATGACTAACTGGTTAAACTGGTTCTTGGAGGACCAGCATCCAGTGCATCTACTGTCACCTGTCAGGCAGTTCCTAAATTACCCTCATGGGGGCGCCACTAGTGACATCAGCTGCTTCAATCTGATCTGATTTCATCCTGATGTTTACAGAACATCAGACGCTATCGGGACGTTTTGTTCTCCTGAAACCAGAAATCCTGCCTGAGTGAGTGTGTGTGTGTGCGTGTGTGTGTGTGTGTGTGTTACCGTTGTCGTTTCCTGCTGAGTCTGACGTGGAGCTGCTCTCTGATCTCACCGTATCGTCTGGGAAAAAACAGAAACTGTGGTTCAGGATAAAGGCAGGAAGAGGCCTTACTTCCAGAAACAATGGCGTGTGTGTGTGTGTTTGTGTGCGTGTGTGTGTGTTTGTGTGTGTGTGTGTTTGTGTGCGTGTTTGTGTGCGTGTGTGTTTTTCGATAGTTATGAGGACTTACTCACAGACATTGTGAGGACATTTTGCCCACACAGTGTACAAACATATTTTGTGGGTTTGAGGTTACAGTGTGGAAATGTTATTGTTTACATCCGGGCAGCTTTTAGCCCTGCAACAGGAAGCTGGGGGCGGGACCTGCTGTGTGACATCACACAGCAATGGGTCCACAGAAGTCCCCATGAAGACACAGAACCGTAACCTGTGTGTGTGTGTTACCTGTGTGGCAACCGCGGTGCACTGTCCTCTTGCCATGGTGTGTGTGTGTGTGAGTGTGTGTGCCGTTCTCAGAGTCACTGTGTTTCCTCAGCGCGGCGCTGAACAGCGTCTTTCTGGGTTTGGGCCGCTGGCTGTCTTCTTCCTGCTTCACACAAACAGAACCAGGTCAGCCGGCCAGCAGGGCGCGCTGCTTCATCAGAACCAGACTACACCTCCAAACAGAACCGCGGATCCACTTAAAACCGGCTGGTTCTACACTGGATCCACTGCTGGGTTCTGCTGGTGCTGAACCAGAACAACAGAACCTTAGCCTTCAGATGCATCAGAACCTGTCACTGCAGAACGCAACTGTTCTGTTCCGCGGCCCGGTCGCAGGTTCTGTTATCGGCTGGTTCTGTCTGAACCCGATGAGAAACCCGACTCACCTCCGCTCGACACTTCCTGTTCCCCTGGCGGGTCGGCGCCGCTCGTCTGCGGACGCAGGGCGGCTTCTCGCCCGCCTCCAGAGGGAAGTCGCTGGGCACCGCGCCTGTCAGCTCCTAACCAATCAGAGCGCAGCACACACCTCAGCACACAGCAGCCGGACCAATCAGGCTTCGCTTCCTGCTGTGACATCACTCACCGCCTCCTGGAGGCAGATCCGCCTCAGCTCGGCCAATCGCGCGCTCAGTAGCGCCTGCAGGCTCCGCCTCCTCTCCTGCAGCTCTGCCATTCGCTCTTTTTGCTTCCTGCTTGGACAGGTGAGGGGCTCTGCACACAGGACACAGGTGAGACAGGAAGCAGGAAGCACGGGAGACGGACAGATTTTCCCAACTGTTCTCTCTTACCAGGTGCTAAAATGAGCTGACCTTTGACCTCCATGGCATGCGCTTCCCACGTGACTCCGCCCCCTCGTCGCTCCGGTCTTGTCCACGGAGCCCGGCTCACCTGTGGAGCGCCGCCAGGTGTTCCTCACCTGCTGAGCCACTTCATAGACCCTCCAGTGGTTCTCACCTGTAGCCATTCAACAGGTGAGACGCTCAGGCAGCTGCTGCAGATCCCATGGCGGCCAGCAGGGGGTGTTCAACCTGAGAGCAAAACCACAGAAGAAGAAGAAATATCAGTAACCACTAACAGAAATGCCACTAACTCAGATTTTTGTCACTGAGATGCAACATGAACACACAAAGAAAACTTCTTCCCGATCAGAAGCAGAACCAGAACCAGAGAGGGTCCGGCCCGTCAGGACCCGGTTCTGCTGCTGCAGCGCCTCCTGCTGGGCAGATGGATTCAGCTCCGAATTAACGGCGTCGAATCTAAACAAGTAAAACTCCAACTTGAAGAGCGGATTCTGCTGCTGATCCCATCCGATGACCCGGCGGGCCGGTTCTGCTGCCGCTACGCCGGCCGCCTGGGAACAGGAAGCTGGGAGCAGGAAACAGGAAAAAGGAAACGAGTGGCAAAGAGACAGGAAGAGAGAGAGCGAGGGAGGAGGGAACAGGACTGGGAGTCACTGAACGGGTCAGAACCAGAACCTTCATCTGGCCCAAACGCTCCACAGCATGACCAGCCTGGACGGTCCTGGATCAACAGAACCGACAAAAACCTTTCTGTTTCCATCTCTGTTCCAGCACCGAGCTCGGTCCATTTGAGTCGGGTTCTGGCCGGGTTCTGTCACTGAGATCATGGAGTCTCACCACTAAACTCTGTTAGCTGCCCCTGGGGGTCACGGCCCCTAAAGGTCACCTCATAGTCCCTCCCCTGCTGTGTCCTGATTGGCTGCTGCGCCAAGCAGCGTGAACATGACGGACTCTGCTGCCCCCTGCTGGCTGCAAAACAGAAACGTTCCGACTGAAGCTGCTTGGCTCTGACCAGAACCAAAAGGCCCAAACACGGTTCATATGTCACAGGCCGAGCTGAATGAGATTTGTACGTTTATTTCCCAGAAAATTCTTGATGACTTTTCCCTCACTTTTATAAATTACCAACCTAATTTTATTATGAAAATATCATAAATCTAAATTTTCACATCCGAAACTTTGCTTTTCAGCCTTTAAGTAGAAATTCTAACAATATATCAATAAAGTGTGTGTGTGTGTGTGTATGCGCAAGCAAGTGACCCGGTACTTTCCGCAATATA